>PVIH01004928.1:33149-131947 GCA_004025045.1 Sigmodon hispidus | reverse complement strand
TCAACATAGTAAAAATGGCAATTCTACCAAAGGCAATCTACAGATTCAATGCACTGCCTATCAAAATCCCAACACATTATTTTTTGGACCTTGAAAGAACAATACTCAATTTCATTTGGAATAACAGGAAAGCCAGGATTGCCAAAACAATTTTACTCAACAAAAGAACCTCAGGAGGTATCACCATCCCTGACTTCAATCTATACTGTAGAGCTACAGTAATAAAAACAGCCTGGTACTAGCATGAAAACAGACTTGTGGACCAATGGAATAGAATTGAGGATCCAGACATAAATCCAAAAAAATCTATGAACACCTGATCTTTGACAAAGAGGCCCAAAACATTCAATGGAAAAAAGATAGTATATTTAACAAATGGTGTTGGCATAGCTGGATGGAAGTGTGTAGAAAAATGCAAATAGATCCGAGCCTGTTACCCTGCACAAAACTCAAATCCAAGTGGGTTAACGACCTCAACTTAAACCCAGCCACATTGAACTTGATATAAAAGAAAGTGGGAAATACACTTCTACAAATTGGCACAGTCAACCACTTCCTAAATATAACACCAGTGGCACAGGCACTAAGACAAACATTCAATAAGTGGGATCTCCTGAAGCTGGGAAGCTTCTGCAACGCCAAGGACACTGTCAATAGGACAAAACGCCAGCCTACAGAATGGGAAAAGATTTTCACCAACCTTACAAGTGATAGAGGACTGATCTCTAAGATATATAAAGAGCTCAAGAATTTAGAGCCCAAAACCCTGAATAACCCTATCAAAAATGGGGTACAGATTTAAAAAGGGAATTCTCAGCAGAGGAACTTTGAATGGCTGAAAGGCACCTGAAAAAGTGCTCTTCATCTTTAGCCATCAGAGAAATGCAAATCAAAACAACTTTGAGATACCACCTAATACCTGTTAGATTGGCTAAGATAAAAGGCACAGATGACCGCCTATGCTGGAGAGGATGCGGAGCAAGGGGAACACTGCTCCATTGTTGGTGGGAGTGTAAGCTTGTTCAGCCACTTTGGAATACAATATGGAGGTTTCTCAGAAAATTGAGAATCAGTCTCCCCAAGGACCCAGCAATACTACTTCTGGGTGTATACCCTAAAGAGTTACATTCACACTCCAAAGATATTAGCTCAACTATGCTCATAGCAGCATTATTTGTAATAGCAAGAACCTAGAAACAACCTAGATGTCCCTCAACTGAAGAATGGATTAACAAACTGTGGTACATCTACACAATGGAATACTACTCAGCAGTAAGAAAAAATGATATTCTAAAATTCGCAGGCAAATGGATGGATTTGGAGAATATCCTCCTGAGCGAAGTATCACAAACTCAGAGAGATAAGCAGGGGATGTACTCACTCACTAGTGGTCTCTAAACAAACAAACAAGAAAAAAAGCCAAACATGCCCAAGCATCAAACCACAACCACTGAACAGCTTGGGATCAGAAACACCCTGGATTGACCCTTCAAACCCCAGTCCAACTATAGGAACACCCTACTCACTCTTGATGGAGGGGGTTCAAAACTGGATTTGGCCAAGAGGGAAGACTGATCCAGGCATTATTGGGTCAGTGGGACCATAGGACTGTCTGCTCCCTGCCCAGGGAGGGGATGGGGAGTTGCAGAGAAGAAAAATGACCAGATGTGGTGGGAGGGGGAAGGGACCTTGAATAAGGATATATAGGAAATGAAAAAAAATTTCAGAGGGAAAGCTGAACACAAAGTAAATATATGTGTAGCAATCTTATTTGCATTTCCACCCTTGATAAGCCATGCTTATGATTCTTATCCTCTGTATAGTTATTGTTAACTCTTCCCCATTTTAAATTCTTTTTACTTTTTTTTTTAAAAAAAAAAAAAAAAAAAGAAAAAAAAAAAAAAAAAGAAGACCTGGCTGCCTTATGTGTAGCCTCTCGATGAAAAAAAAAATTATCAATTAAAACTACAAAACACTGTATACATAAAAATAAATACATAAAAAATATATTAAAACTAAATACCATATACAATAATTCATAAAGCATAGTGCAGTTGGAATTATGTAAGACAAAAAATACAGTGAGAAATAAAATGACCTCACCAATAGAATGTTACTATAGAAAAATTAAGAAGTAATTGATTTCTTTATCATGAGACAAAAACAAAGAAGAATCTAAAAATGTCTATAAACATTTAACATATTCTAAATCTGCAGAACATGTATAAGACTGTATTTGTTAAAACATTTTTAAAAAATATTTATAACATTTTGATACTGATTTAAGCACTTACAGCAAATCTTACAACACCCAGCAGCATCACAGGAGAGGACCTTGTAAAAAGATCACTGCAATAGACAGAATCTAGAAAGATGCTAATACAGACAAAAATATCTTTTAATTTTAAGCTTCTCCAATTATTCTTTGTTTTATTATTGAAAATAAATTGTTTTCACATAAAATATAGCATAATTACAGTTTCCACTCCTGTTTTTTTTCAGTCTCTGTCTTCCAAACCATTCTTTGGGATCTACTCCTATTGTGTCTCTCATTAGAAAAGAACAGGTTCAGGGAGATAATAACAATGTGAAAATAAAATACAATAAGGTAAAACAAAAAAATCATATAAAGGCTGGACAATGCAACCAAACAGATACAAAAAAGCTCCTAGAGCAGGTACAAGAATCAGAGACCTGTTTCTTCACATATTTGTAGTCTCATAAAAATAGTAAGCTGAACACTATATATTACATCTGCACAGAAGATCTTGTGTAGACCTGTGTCCACGAGCTAGTGATGCTTCAGTCTCTGTAAGTTTATATCAGCTTTGCTCAGTTGATTCAGTAGGCCTTATTCTATAGGTGTCCTCCATTTTTTCTGGTTCTTTCTGCCTCCTCTTTTATGAGGTTTGCTAAGTTCTGAGAGGAGGGATTTGATGGAGATATCCCTTTTAAAATTATGTTTTTCAAGGTCGTTCTCTTTACATATTATGTGAATGTGCTTACCTGTATTTGTTCCCATTTGGTGCAGGAGAAAGTCTTTCTGTTTATATCTAACTAAGATACTAATCTAAGTATAGCAGCCTATTATTAGGAGTCATATTCGTTTTTACAAAAACAAAAAAAAAAAAAAACTATCAACAACAAAAAAGTATTTGGTGTCTTAGTTATGGTTTATTTTGGTATAACAAAGCAAAATGACCAAAATGCAAGTTTGAGAGAAGAGGGCTTATTTGTCTTATACTTCTCTTTTGCTGTTCATAGTTGAAGTCAGGACAAAAAAACCAAACATGGAAGAACGTGCAGTCAAAAACTAATGAAAGGCTTGATCCCTGATGCTTTCTTAGTTTATTTTCTTTCTGAAACCTGGAGAAGCAGCCTAGGGAAGTTATCATCCATAATGGGTTGACCCCTTCCTCAATCACTAATTAAGAAAATGTCTTATAGTAATATAATATAGAAATATTTTCTTAACAAAATTTTCCTCCTTTCACATAACTTTAGTTTGTGTGTATAGTTGACATGAGACTAGCTTGCTCATTTGTTTTTTAACAGGTCTCTGGGCAATCTAGTCTCTTATTTTTGGTCAAACAAATAGTGATGAGAATGTGTTCTGTCTCATGAGCTGAGTCTCATGTTAAGTCGGACAATGGTTGGTTATTCCAACAAGTTCTGTACCACTTTTGCATTAGCATGTCTGGTAAGCAGGATATATTGTAGGTTAAACATTTTTTGGCTTGTTTGATGTTTATGTGTTTGGTTTAGAGGCTTGAAGAGTACCTTCCCACACTAAAGGCACTAGATTTTAGGGATGAAGGTTTCAAATATTCTCAAGGCCAAATTCTCTATGTTCAATGAGTTGTGTAGGTTTTGTTCTTTGCACTGGGGTACCCAAATTACTTTGTAGAGAGTAATCCATAGCCTTAGACTTGTCTGAGAGGTTTCCATGGGAAACTCCTAACCAAGGAATCAATTGAATGAAACCCGGTATTGGAACTAGAAATAATAATAAAAAACAACACAAAAAAGTCATTTGGTGATAAGAGCAATACAGTTGGACTCCATTGTCCCTATTATATAAAGAATCCATTAGAATTCCCTTGATATATTTTGGGAATTTTTTATATCACCAGGTTTCCTTACTATCCCTCTAATGAACCTCAATTCTAGCTGTCACATTCCTTTCTCAATCCTATGTACCTCCTCTACTCCAATTTGATACTCCAATTTGATCCCAACATGGTCTAAATACTATCCATATAATTCATTCTATTCATCCTCTCCAGAAGATTCCATAGTCTTTTCCTCTGTACCTACTCACACTGGGTCCACAGATTATAGGTTATTTATCATTTATTTGATTGTTAATATCTTCATATAAGTAAATATTTACCATATATTACCTTTCTTTCTATGGATTACCTCAGTCAGAAAATTTTTTTCAGTTGCATATATTTAATTAAAAATTTTTGATGTAGTTTTTTAATAGCTTAGCAATACTTAATTATTTAAATAAGTCACATTCAATTATTTTCTTGAGGTAAATCGTTATTGTTTCTAGTTTCTTAATATTATAATTAATGCTGCAATAAACATAATTGAGAAACTGTCATTCTGTCTGTCTGGAGTGACATTTGGACATGTGCCCTAGAGTAGTATAGCTGGATCTTGAGAATGATCAATTTGCAAGTTTATAAGAAGCTGCCATATTGATCTCCATAGTGGTTCTACAAGTTTGCACTCCTAGCAAACTATGTAGCTTTTTTTTGCTTTCACCAGCTGAAGTTCTGAATTATGTTGTGGAACTTAGCCATTCTTACAGGTGTAAATTGGAATCTCAAAGTAGATTTAATTTAAATTTTCCTACTGTCTAAGGAGGTTGAACATGACTTCAGGTGTTTCACAGCCTTTAGAGCTTCCCTTATTAGAATTTTCTATTCAGTTCTGTAACTAATTTAGTAGTTTGATTACTTGGTTTATAAAATTTGAGGTTTTTGAGTTCCTTATATGTCTTAGACATTAGTCCACTATCAGATGTGAAGTCAGTAAAAATCTTTTCCCATTCTGTAGGGTACTACTTTGTCAAAATGACTGTAAACTTTGTTTAATAGAAACTTCAGCTTCATGAGGACCCATTTATTTGTGTTAATCTTGGTGCCGGTGCTGTTGGTGTTCCGATCAGGAAGTGTTCTTGGTTACCAACAATTTTCTGGCTCTTTCTCACTCTATTTTCTGTCATGTTCAGTGTATTTGTTTCATTTTGAGGACATTGATTCATTTAGACTTGAGGTTTGTTTTGGAATAATTAAGTATAACTTTGTTTTCACTCTTTTTCAATCATGTACACAATTTGACCAGCACAATTTGTCAATGATTCTGCCTCTTTTCCAGTGCATATTCTTGGCTTCTTTAAATCCATAGGTGTGTGGAATTATGTCTGGGACTTCAACTTGATTCTGTTGAACAAAATATCTGTTTTTATGCCAATACTATGTGGCTTTTATTATTATCTCTGTAAACCAGTTGAAATTAGTTACGCTAATATTGTTAGAAATTCTCTAAATATTTAGAATTGTTTTAGATATGCTGGTTTTCCCATATGAAGCTGAGTATTGTACTTTACAAGTCTGTAAAAAATTGTATTGAATTTTGATGAGAATCACATTGACTTTTTAAATTGTTCTTGGTAGTATAACTATTTTTACTATACTAATTTTAAAGATTCATGAAGACCTAAACTAATAAAATTGCAGATGAAATGGAGATCTTAAAATACACACTGAGAAAACTCAGAGAACCATATGGAGATGCTTTTAAAAATCTGAAATCCATCAAACTAAATAATCTAAAATAATAATAATAAATAAATAACTTTAAAAAACTTATGATTATTAATAAATAAATAATTTAAAAAGATTTATTATCATGGGATATCTTTCCATCTCATATCTCCCTTAATTTCTTTCTTCAAAGACATGAAGTTTTCTTCATGTAAGTTCTCACGTACTTTGATAGAGTTATCCCAATGTATTTTATATTGTTTGAGGCTGTTGTGAAAGGTGTAGTATCCATGATTTCTTTCTCAGTCTCCTAGTCATTTGTATGTAGAAGAACTACTAATCTTTTTAAATTTATCTAGTATCTAACAACTTTGCTGAAAGTTTTTAAAAGCTATAGGAGTTTCCTGGTGGAAATTTTAGGGTCATTTATGTGTACTACTATGTCTTCTGCAAATAATAATAATTTGACTTCTTTTCAAATCTGTATACACTTGATCTCCTTAAGTTGTCTTATTGTTTTAGCTAAGACTTTAACTTTTATATTGAGTATCCATGAAGAAAATGAACAATTATATTATTCCAATTTTAGCAGAATTACTTTCACTTTCTCCTAATTTAATTTGATATTAGGTATAGGCTTACTTTAAACTGAGTTTATTATGTTTAGGTAAGTCCCTTATATCCAGAATCTCTTCAATATTTTATTCTGAAGTAGTATTGGATACTTTCAAAGCCCTCTTCTGAATTTAATAATCTGAACATAGATTTTTTTTCTTTAATTTGTTTACGGAGTATAGTAGATTTATTTATTTATTTATTGTCATCTGTATAACTATCCATCACTGTTACGAAGCAAACTTAATCATGGTAGATGATCTTTCAAATATGTTTTTGGCATGCCATTGCAGGTAGTTTATTGTGTATATTTGCAACAATGTTTATAAAGATTCTGGTCTGTATCATTTCATTTTGGGTCTTTATGCAGTGTTAATATTTAGCTAACTGTGGCCTCATAAAATTATTTTGGTGGGGCTCGAGAGATGGCTCAGGGGTTAAGAGCACCATCTGCTCTTCCAGAGGACCCGGGTTCAATTCCCAGCACCCACGTGGCAGCTAACAACTGTCTGTAGTTCCAGTTCCAGGCAAACACCAAGGCAAATAAATAAATAAAGTTTTAAAAAAATTACTTTGGTAGTATTTCCTGTGTTTCTATTTCAATAAAGTAACTTTAAGAGAGAGTTAGTATTAACTTTTCTTTGAAAGTCATAAAGAATTCTGTACTAAAATAGAATGCTCCTGAGTCTTGGGGGGGTGGGATTGGGAGGTTTTAATAACTGCTTCTGATACTAAAAGGTATAAGTGTATAACTTTTAAGCAGTTTAAACTTTGATAACTGGTATCAACTGATATATACAGATTTTCAAGTATGATCTTACAATCATTTTTAGATTTCTTCAATGTTGATTAGTATGTTGCCTTTTTTTCACTTTTTTCTAACTTTTTGCTAATTTGGATTTTTCTCTCTTCCTTTTAGCTAGATTAGACAAATGTTTGTCTATCTTGTTAATTTTCTCAAAGAACAAACTCTTTTCCTCTTTGATTCTTTGTATTAGTCTCCTTGTTTCTCTCTTATTAATTTAACTCATAATTTTCATTATTTCCTCAAGTCTAATTCTCTTAGATTTGTTTGACTACTGTCTTTTTTTGTTCTGGAGATTTCAGGTGTACTATTAAGTTACTAATATAAGTTTTCTTCCTTTTTTTTGTGTTATGAAGTTCCCATTTGACATGGATTGTATTGTATCCCACATGTTTGTGTATGCTGTATATTCATTTATATTGAATTTTCAACTCTTTTATTACTTTTTAAAAATTCCTTATTGACCCAATTTCTATTCAGTGGAGAATTACCAGTTTTCATAAATTTTTATGCATTGTGTTATATCTGTTATTGTTGAAAGTCAACTTTAATCTATGGTAGTATTCAGGGAGTTAAGTCAATTTTTTTTGTGTCTGTTGAGACTTCCTTTGTTTCGAAATATGTTGTCAGTTTTAGAGAAAGTTTCATGAGTTACAGAGAAAAACATACACTCTCTTGAGTTTGTTGAAATGCTCTCTAAATGTTGATTAGGTTCATTTGTATTATATCATCTGTTAGGTCCAGCATTTTTCTAGATTTTTGTTTGTGTGTTTGTTTGCTTTTGGTCTGGATAACCTGTCCATTAATGAGAGTTGTTTCATAAAGTCTAATATGAGTTTGTGTAGGACAACATGGGTTATAAGCTTTAGTAGTAATTTTTCCATAAACTTTATGCATTTGTGTTTGGAGAATACATGATAAATTGATGTGGAGAAGAAAGAGTGATTGTAAGGGGCAGGAGGGGGAAGAAAGTTTGAACAAGGGTATACATGGATAAAAAAATGACTCTATTCATAATTAAAAAATTAAAAGTAAGCTGAGCATGGAGGTTTATGCCTTTGATCATAGCATTCTGCAAGCAGAGAAAGGTGGATCTCTGTGAGTTTGAAGACAGCCTAGTCAAGTGAGTTCCAATATATCTAAAACTGATACACAGAGTCCTACTGCTTTGCAAAGGAAATGAAATACAATCTTTGTTGATTTTTTCTATGTTTTAATAAGTTTTGTTTTAAAGTATATTTGGTTAGATATTGAAATGGCTATACTATTTTGCTTTTTAAGTCTATTTTCTTGGAATATTTTTTAGAACCCTTCATCTTGTGGCAATATCAATCTTTGGATTGGTCATTGATATCTTATTTTGGTGTTAGTATTGGTGATGGCAGTGTGTGTATGTGTGTATGTGTATGTGTGTTTGTGTGTGCATGTGCAAGCTTTTCTTTTTTGCTAGTGCGAAATAATTTATTTCCTGCATTTTCATTGCTGTCGTTAATCTCAGTTTGGAATTTTCTTCCTAGTATCTTTTTATTTTTTCACTTTTTAAGTGATTTTATTCCATTACTCTGCAGTAGAATACTCACACCCAAGGACAGATGAATCACAACACAACACATAACCACACTTACAGTGCACAGGACACGTCAGCTACCAGCAAGGAAACATGAAGACCAGACTACCTTGCGTGGGCACCTCCCACCCCATAGGTCCAGTCCCTAGACACTGCCCTCCCCACCCACTCCTTTCTTCACTTCCTCAGTCCAGGTCACAACAGAGAAAAGTCACAAAATCAAGAGAGTTAGGTGCACAGGCTGAGCCACTTTACAGCAAAAATAAAAATAGTATTTGACATCCAGTTTCAAAATACCATTATCTCTTTCTCGAAGACACTGCTAAGAGGGAAAGCTGGAACACATGGCTTAAATGTGGCATGTCATTCAGGTCTAGGTCACCCAACAGTGGCAGCCAGCTGCTCAATAGAGTGGTGGACGGTCTTTGCAGTTTCTTCAAATTCTTTCTGTTTGCTGTTGATCTCCTTGGCAATTTTGTTCTTGGCTCTTTCTTTGTCCAGTTTCAAAAATTCACCAAGGGTTAGTTCTTCAATCTGCTTCTTGACAGTAAGTGCTTTTTATGCTCCTCTAAAGGGTTGTCTTCTGGTTCCCAGCCTTCCAACTCCTTAAAGCAGAAAAAACACTGGGCCAAGTCAGGCTCATTCAAGGTAGGGCAGTGGATGAAGCCAGCTTCCGCCATTTTCTCTGGAGTGCAAGAGCAGTCCTCCAGGAAGGGCCAGTTCTTGAAGGTGGAGATGCGGTGGTCCATGAGATACAGCTGCCAGGCCGGAGACAGAGCCTGAGAACCCATAATGCTGCCGCTGCAGGCACCGTGAACAACACCAGGACCACTGAGAGCGTGATTCAAAACTCGCGGCCATGCTGAGCCCTAGAGCATGCCGGGAGCACCCCGCCTCCACATGAGGCCACACCCTCTTCTTTTGTAAGGCTAGACTTGTACATAGATGTTGTTTATATCTCACTTTAGAATGACATGTCTTATTTTCTTCATCTATGGTAATTGAAAGTTTAGCTGAGTGCAAACCACAACCACTGAACAGCATGGGATCAGAAACACCTTGGAATGACTCCTTGGATCCCATTCGACTAGATGAACACCTACTTAGTCTTGATGTTAGGGGGAGAAAACTGGATTTGCCAGGAGTGGAGGCTGAACTAAGCAATACTGGGACCGTGGGACCTTGGGACTACCTGCCCATTGGGGGGATGGGGAGATGTGGAGAAGACAGAATGACCTGATGTGGTAGGAGGGGGAAGGGATCTTAAATAAGGATATACAAGGATAGAAAATGTGACTTCTTTATTCATAATAATAAAAAAAGAAGAAAAAATCCATTTGCATCATAAAAAAATTTATTAAGTTGTCCAAGTAGGCCTTGAATTTGAGATCATCATGCCTTAGCTGGAATTATAGGCTAACTACCACACACAACTTTTGTCTGTCTCTTGTTTTCTGCTAGGTCTTAAATGTATGCTTAAGATAAAATTATATAAAAATATCTTTGGACTTAATTTCAAGACATTGATATCAGATACACATTAGATGGCAATAAGAAACTAGAGCTTGGCTTTCCAAAGTTAAGCTTCATCCCCCCCCCATGTTTTTCTCTTCCCTTTTCTTCCCTTATGCATATGCTACAACTCAAAAGGTACTACGAACTTATCTGCTGATAGCTCATATGAAGCCTTTTGATTACACAAGCTTCCACTAGTAACATCAAAGATATAACTGATAAAACTATTTTTAATATCAAAGTATCCATTTATGACAAAATTTTCCTGACTTCAAATGGTAGCAAGTGCTTTTAGGCCTGAAAAATTAATGAAAGTAACTTCAGTGTTTGATTCCATCCACACAGTATAGTATACATAGAGTATTTACAATGTATATTATCTTGTTAAAGAGCTTATAAATTGATGGGCAGAAAGTTTATCCACAAATATCCCTCAATATATTGTACATGTAAACGACAATCTACAGGGGTTGCACTTTAACCAGGGCTGGGCTAACTCGAAGCTTCCTTTTATGCTTTTATTATGCTTCTTTTTTCAATGAAACTCCAAAGAAAAGCAGGACGTGGAAAACAAAGCTTGAAATTATTTTTTTAAAAAAGAAAATTTACCTGAGGATGGTATTCTGGGCTTGTATCTGTGGTCTCTTATAGTCAACCACAAATCTGTTTAGACCCTTATGGCTTTTAGAGTCTTCACTGAGAAATCAAGGGTAATCCTAATAGGTATACATGTATATGGTTTTTGGTATTTTCTCTTGTACCTTTCAATAATTCTTCTTCGATCTGTATATTTAAGGTTTTGATTATTATATTCTGTGAGTACTTTCTTTTTTAATTCAATCTATTTGCTTTTTTCTTTATATCCATCTCTTTTAAAGGTAAATTTTTTTCTGACTTTGTTGAAAGCATTTTTAGACCTTTAGGCGGGGTTTTTTCACCTCCCTCAATTCTTAATATTATTACTTTTGGCCTTTCCACATGCCCTATATTTTTTGGTTGTTTCATGTCAGATATTTTTTGGAAGAGGAGTGTAGCATTTTCTTCTATTATATCTTCAGTTCCTGAAATCCTTTCTTTCATCTCTTATATTCTGTTTTTAAAGCTCACCTCTGTAATTTCTATTCTAAATAAAACAAACATTTATTTTCAGAATACCCTCAGTTTGTGTCTTCTTTATTGATTCAATTTCCATTTTCAGGTCTTAAACAGTTTTATTTACTTCTATCTACTGCTTTCTTGTGTTTTTAAAAGAGATTCGTCAATATTGCTGGGGAGGAGATATAGTGATATGGAAAAGAGAGAGTGACTGGAAGGGGCAGGAGGGGGAAGGGAGTTTGAACAAGGGTATGCATGAATAAAAATATGACTATTCATAATAAAAGCAAGTACAAAAATATTCTGTTTTAAGACATCTGTCATCTTCATAAAGGTTGTTTGGTGTTCTGAGTGAGAATGGCCATATAAGCGTATAAGAATAGGCATTATATAAAAAAAAATTAAGTTGTGTGGCGTTGGTGGATTATGCGTGGCCTATTGGAGGAAGTGTGTCATTGGGGTGTGGGATTTCCTAGAAGCCTGCCTCTGAAGCTAGAGACAGGTACAATGTTTTTCTCTCTTCCTTGTTGTCTGCTGATCTAGAAATAGAATTCCTCCTTCTTTCTGCAAGTCATGTTTGCCCATGTGCCACCATGCTTCCTGCCTCAATAATAATAATTTAACCTCTGAAACTGTAAGCTGTACACATTTAAATTATTTTCTTTATAGGAGTTGTCATTGTCATGATGTCTCTTCACAGCAATACAAATGTTAGCTAAAGCCAGCGGATTTAAGCGTATATTTATTTTGGTTTTTGTTTTGTTTATTTATTTATTTATTGAGTGTGTGCATGCACGTTTCTGCTATGTTAAAATACTCAGTATCTGAAATGATAGGATAGCTGAGCTTTGTGGAAACATATTGCTCTGTTTGTCATTGTTTACTTTTTGTGTTTGCCTATCGACTTCTAGGATTGGTTGATTATAGACACAGTATTAATTTCTGATTTTTTTTTTGGTGGGGGATGAGTGCTTTATTCCTTGGTTTTAGTTTCCTCAATAGGTTTTTAGAGTATAAAGCCTGTATTTTGCTATTTCTTGGTCCTTCCTAACTTGTGTTTTCCCAGTGAATACCTGTTGGTGTTTGGGGCTATAAAACTAGAAAAAGAAAGGGGGCAACTAGTGGGCTCAGAGATTATCTACTTCCAATTTTTTCTCTCTTTATAATGAATGATAACATTGGTTCCTTTATTTAGAGGAAATTTAGTTTTGTGGTGTGTTTGATGTCATAATAGAGTTGATGTTCTATTTTATGTAAAAGATTTTACCACAAAAGCACATTGATTAATTGCTTATGTTTCCAATGTCAATATACAAATAATTATATTTTCATCTTATTTTATTGTATGTATATGTGCTTCTGTATGGTGATGGTGTCATTCATCAATATACTACTTATTTTGTTCATATTATACAGGATCTCCCATGGTCCCAGAACACACTGAATTCCATTAGGTTGGCTAGCCAGTGAGCAACAGAGACCCATCTATCTTAATCACTCCATGTAGCATTACAATTATTGGCTACCACCCCAGAATTCTTTATATAAATTCTGAGGATTGAACTCAAAGGTTCTTTTTGAATAATAAGGACCTTATTGACTAAGCTATCATCCTCAAATATTTCTATTTTATCTTCAAAATATAAGATCTGGTGTCACTGAGACTAGTTTAGGCACAAACACTAGAAAAGAAAGGAAATGTAACTTCTCTAGGTCCATTTTCCTAGTTTTTATAGTGTCTCACACACAGTTAATTATTCTTACTTTCTAGGGAAACATCATGATCAGAGATATCATGTTTATTTTCTCCAACCTGATCCATATTTCCTCACTAAAGACTGGGTAGCTATATATTAGTGATTTTAGTGAGGTGACAGAATGGAAACTAAGCCCTTATTTCTGTAGTCAGGTTTCATCTGATAAAGTACAAACTTTACTTTTTATAGCTGTGTTGCCTGTACTAATTTTTTTTGTGACTTTGTTCCTCTATCTTTGAAAAAAAATACAATGAAGCTTTTTTTTTATAAAATTATTATAAGTGTTAAAATAAACAGTACAGAAATGACAATGAAAAAATATCTGGCATAAAGTATATGTTGGTTAATTGTCACAAAAATTATATTTTAGTTTGTCTTCTATAATTTTTTAATTTTTTTTACCTTTAGTTTGTTGTATAGTTAACCAACATTTTAACTCTTAAAATAACTGTATCATTTTGCTTCCTGTTGTTTTTTTCTTGACTTAGAAAAGAGATATCCAGACCTTGGCCAAGGCTCCTTTTGGCAGTTCTGTTTCTGTGTTGATCTGGATCATCTCTGTCTTGCATTTTTGAGGTGGTCCCCATGCTGACCTTCATCTGGGCCTGGGCCCTCTGCCAAGTGCCCCTGTGGGATGAGAGGAATGAGTCAGTGGGATAAGAGCTGGTGGTGGTTTCTATGCATTCTGGCTGCCCTCTGGGCCGCCTGCCTTCTTCCCATGCTATCTCTTCCCCGATGTTTGACATTGAACTGCTCCCTTGAGTGAGGAGTATCCACTTTAAAGAGGCCTCTTTACTGACCAACTGAAATATAGACTTTCTGCTGGACAATCTGCATGGACATCACCCACTCACCTGCATGTACCCAAAAAAGGGGTCCAGAGTCAAAGCTTCTACATTCATTGTCTCTCTGTGCTCAAGGAGTTCCATTCCAGGAAGAAAAAAGTTTGTACTTTATGCAGATAACAGAAGATAATGGAGGAGCAACTGGCTTGGTCTTAGTTTCCCCCATCAAACAACTGCATATTATCTGCATGGGAGGGGAGATGTAGATTTCTGCTCTCTGGGTTATCTTCAGGAGGCACAGGAGCTGGGAAAAAGACAACTCCAAGCTTTGGAACCAGCTAAGAAGAGATCAAACTCATGGGTGCTGGTGCTAGAATTTAGCCAGGCTCCTCATCACCTTCTGCATGTCTCAGACCCTGGACCCTAGTCCCTTCCTGCACTGCAACCTGCAGTGCCAGCCCATAGATACCTTCACCACAGGTTTTGGTTTTGCTGGCTTGAAGACAACAGTCTTAGAGCCCATTGAGACCCATAGCTTTATATGGCTGCTCTAGCCTCACTTCTTAGCCTTCTTACTCCACTTCTGGGGCTAATGTCAGTATCTATGCACTATTAATAGACTATTTAAAAAAGCAACACCTTTTAAACAGGAAATGGAAGACATTTGATGCAGAACTTTTGCATGATGACTTAGAAATAATTTAAAAATTTGTGTTTGTTCAGAATGTTGGTAGTCCCTTCATAGCTTTGTTACAATGAAACCTTGAAGATATTTAATAAAATATCTTTTAAACCAAAAAAATAACTGCATCATTTTCTAAGTATTTTTGTAAGTTTTAGAATTCAATTAGTCTTTCTCACAAAATTTAGAAGTCAATAAACATAAAGATGTATTTCTATCTGTGACTCTAGAGTCTGTAAAACTGATCAAAATACATACTTTGGTAATGTAAGAAGAAAACACTTCAGATTAGTGCTGTGTAAAATCAACAATATCTCTGGACAATTCAAAACAGTCATAGTTCAAATCTTAAAGGTCTCAGGATGAGAAACTCTTTCTATCATTTTCAAATTTTCTTTGTGTAGAAGTACCACAGCTTGTCAGTCCATTCCTCAGTTGAGGAGCATCTAGATTGTTTCCAGGTTCTTGCTATTACAACCAATGCTGCTAAGAAGATAGTTGAGCTAATGCTTTTGGGGTGTGGATGTGTATATTTTGGGCATAAGCCTATAAGAATGGTATTGAAGGACCTTGGGGAGAATGATTTTCAGTTTTCTGGGAAACCGCCATTCCTAATCATCTAACTAGTTGATTTTTGATATTTTTATTGTGGATGTATCTGTGTGTTTGTATGCAAGTGAATATGATCATGTTTATGTATTCACATGCAAAATCATGTGTGGAAAGGCCAGAGAAAAATGTCAATTAACATTCCCTTGAAAACATTCATTTTTAAAAAATTTATCAATCTCTGTATTACTCCGTCTCTCTATCAATTACCTATTTAATGGAGGACAGAGAATTTTATTGGTTCTAGCTTAGTGAATCAGCTAGACTTACTATACAACAACTATCAACATTCTGTCTCACTTCACCTTCCTACCAATCAAATGACATGTGTGAGTTACCAAATCTGCTTTCCTGGGCATTCAACTTACATTCTTGTTGCTTATATGCAAATGTCATACTCCAGGGCTCTCTTTACTAGTTTTAAAACCATCACTACATAATTGCTAACTAAATTTAAGTGATTTCTATTTTCTCACATTGACAGCATCATCTTTTCTTATTTGTGGACACTAGTATCTTAGATATGGTTGTTTCTATTGTTGTGGGTATATGTTTTAATTTATGAAGGTTCAGAATTTTTTGGCAAGTTTTTGTTATGTTCATGAAGTGCAATATCATAAAATGAGGGAAATAAAACCTTGTTTTTAATGATGAAGCCATTTTTAATAAGAGATTAATTGTTCAGGGACTAAGCAAGAAACAGGGGGAAAAAAAAACAATGTTCTGCTTTCAGCTTTTGTGATGGGAAAGCTATCCATCACTCTCAAATACCTTCCAAATTGAGTATATAAGTGCAGAGAACATGTTCTATAGTGAATATATGAGAAACGGACTTTAGCCAACCATGCCAGTGATATGCCTCAGGGACTCAGCACTGAGGAGGAAGAAGAAGTTCAAGAACTTCTTGAGCTATAGAACAAGGAAGCCAAGATGACTCAGTACTTTTGAAAGCATGCCTCCAAGACTTATAGTTATTAACATTATTTGAAAATTTGAAAGGAAATAGATCATTGAGATGTCTTTGGGATGTAATGGAACCACATTAACATGCAGAGATTAGTAGAAAATATTTATTTTACAGTTTATATTTGGTAGGTTTTACTTTGTGGATTTTAAAATTATTACAGAAAATATATAATCACAATATTTATAGATATTTCAATTGTGTATTTTGTTACTAATTTAATTTTTTAATGTTTGTCCATTTAGAATTCATTCTATATGAAATCATTTTCTTTGTTGATTTTGTTTACAGGTTTTCCTGTATCTAATTATAGATTTTTAATTTCAGGAATTAAAACTATATTGTTAATGAGTTGTTATGTGAGCTTTTCTTTTTCTTTCTTTTTCTTTTTTTTTTTTTTTTGTTTGCAGAGGTGGAGTTTTTTTCCAATGTTATAAAAGGTCAGTGGTTACTTTTTTATTATTATGAATAAAGTCACATTTTCTATCCGTATATATGCTTATCCAAGGTCCCTTTCCCCTCCAACCCCCTCAGGTCACTCTTGAGGTGGGGATTTTTTTTCTGTATACTTTTTCTCCACAAATCCCCATCCCCTCCCTGGGCAGGCAGCAGACAGTCCCATGGTCCCATAAATTACTTTTCTTAATTTATTGTTTAATTTTACAATTAGACCTTTAATTTAACTTTATATTAGTGATTCTAGACTACTAATTTTATTATTACAATTGTTTAATTTCTGTGTTGGAAAATGCTCCAATGAAATAACCTTACATTAATACAGATTAACCTCATCACTTTGGGATTAAGAATTTATAGTGTTCTACTTTCACAATAATTTCATGTTTTAAAGAACTACTGACTTTAAGAATAAGACTTTATAGGCACCATTGTTGGAGAGGTGACAGAAAGAGTGTATAAACTAAGATTCAGCAGCAGAGTAGACATACTCACTGATTAGAAATGAAGAAAGGCAGGAAGGCATCACTGCTTTATCATTAGATACTGTGGTGCCACTCTGATTTCTCAGTTAACCCAGGAAAGACCTACCAATATGTGCATGTATTAGTTCACTTTAGATCAAATCCAGCTGGCAAAAATAAATAAATAGATAGATAGATAAATAATAAATAAATAAATAACCACATTACATAAAAATACACATGGGATTCATTAGTATTAAAGTATTAATAACACAACCAACTTAATAAGAGACAACAATATCACTTAAAACTTCCAAAAGCTGCCAAGCAAAGCCCAAAGCTGAGGAAAGGTGTTAATAATTACCAACCTTCAGGCAAAACCAAGTCAAAAAACTTGCAAAAATCCCCTCACATTCATCAGAAGAAGGAATAGAATTTCTTCCAAAGAATGAAGCCAAGACAATAACTCACATTTTTTGGAAGAATATAAATTGGTTCCAACAATTTAAAAAATAATTATTCTATATATTCCTACTAAAGTGGATGTTTATATAACATATAACCGAGCAATCTTATTTCTGACAGTTAGCCCAAAAGAAATGGAACTGAAGAAAACGGATTGTCTTTATGTGACTGTTACTTATAGTGGTATCTCCAATAGTCAAGGGAAAAAATATTTTAAATGTTTTACATTAATAAATGAAGACAAAATTATAGCATATATAAAGTAAAAGAGTAGTATTCAATTAAAAAGAGAAAATGTAATTTTCAGTACAGTATAATATAGGGAAACTTAGAAACCATCATGCAGATTCCACTTACAGATAGGGCAATGCTTATCAAAGATAAACTCAAAAAGACAGGTAGTTAATAGGACTTGGGGCTGTGTAGTTAAAACGGAAAATACTCATTGTTTACAAGAATAATTTCAGCTGGGACAATAATAATATGTTAATCCCAAATAATTAAGAAGCCTTCATAAAATGACATGAAATGGTAAAAGAGATACATGTCATGCTAAATATTCATGATACATTAATAAAAATATCTTATTAGACTTTTATAAACAAGCAGCTTATATGAAAATATCAAGTACTGTAACTTACATAAAGATTTTCTATATAATTTTCACACACTTTTTTTAAAATCTATTTTATTTTTAAACTTTATTTATTTGCCTTGGTGTTTTGCCTGGAACTGGAACTACAGACAGTTGTTAGCTGCCATGTGGGTGCTGTCTATATAATTTTCAGAAACAAGTAAATAACTCAAGACAAAAATTATGAGCCAGCAATATAGAGAATGTGAAAAAAAGTATTTGCAGTCAAGTCTGATGACCTCAGTTAAAGCTCAGATACCCACATTATGAAGGAGATAGTGATCCTCAGAAAATTTACCCTTATGTCCATAAGATGATTGGGAAACATTTGCTCCTACACACACACACACACACACACACACACACACACACACACACACACACAATAAATAAATAAATGTTTATAAAATTTATAAATATAATAGGTTCATGTAGTTAACGCAGAGAAAAAATATTAACGGTCAACAAATAAAGAAGTGCTGGTACCATCTTAATTTTAATTAAGGTAATGAGAAAAATAATACTATATTTAAAAAACTTAAAAGGTAAATTCCCTTTTGCATGGATAAAATTCAATGTACATGAAAGATTCACAAGCTTATACTTTGAACTAGTGTATCTGGAAGTTTTATGTCCAGTCCAGGCCCCTCAGACCAGGCGAGGCTCTCCCATACACGTTGCTCTATCAACTTATAAAGAATTATTCAGAGGCTTGTATTAACTACAAACAGTTTGTTCTATGGCTCAGCCTCATTACTAACTAGCTCTTACAACTTAATTCAACCCATTTTTATTAATGTATGTATTTCCACATGGCTCTGTGGCTCTACCTGTGTCCCATTACATACTGCTTTCTGGACTACAGTCTATACTGTTGCCAGTCTTCCATCATCTTTGTCTCTGCTTGGATTTCCTGCTGGATTGTAAGCTGCCTTACTATAAATCAAACAGTCTCTTTATTAATAAATGATATTAAATCATATTTACAAGACACAGAGAGACATCCCACATTTCTTCCCCCTTTTTCTCTAATCAAGAATTTCTTGATTTCCTGGGGGTCTGTTATTATGTCCCCCTTTTCAATTCTGATTTTGTTGATTTGAACACTCTCTCTCTGTTTTTTGATTAGTTTGGCTAAGGGCTTATCTATCTTGTTAAATATCTGAAAGAACAAACTCTTAGATTCATTGATTCTTTGTATTGTCCTTTTTGTTTCAATTGTATTGATTTCAGCTCTAAGTTTGATTAGTTCCTGCCGTCTACTCCTTCTAGGTGAGTTTGCTTATAATTGCTCTAAGGCTTTCAGCTGAGCTGTTAGGTCTCTAGCGTGGGATTTCTCTAGGTTTTTCATGCAGGCATCAAGCGCTATGAATTTTCCTCTTCAGACTGCTTTCATTGTCTCCCACAAGTTTGGATACATTGTGGATTCATTTTCATTAAATTCTAGGAAGACATTGATTTCTTTCTTAATTGCTTCGTTGACCCAGAGATGGTTCAGCTGAGTGATGTTTAGTTTCCATGAGTTGGTAGGCTTTCTTTGTGTTTTGATGTTGTTGAACTCTAACTTTAGGCCCTGGTGGTCCGATATGTTACAAGGGATTATATCCATTTTTTTTGTATCTGTTAATATTTGCTTTATGATCAATTATGTGGTCAATTTTGGAGAGAGTTCCAAGAGGAGCTGAGAAATATGTATATTCCTTTGCGTTTGGGTGAAGCTTCTGTAGATATCTATTAAATCCATTTGCATCATAACTTCTTTTAGACTCCTTATTTCTCTGTTGAGTCTCTGTCTGGTTGACATACCCAGGGTTGAAAGTGGGGTATTGAAGATCCCCACTATTAGAGTATAAGAATTGATGTGGGATTCGAGCTTTAGCAGTGTTTCTTTTACATAAGTAGGTGCCCATAGATGAGGGGCATAAATATTCAGGATTGAAATCTCCTCTTGACCAATTTTTCCTGTGATGAATAAGTAGTGACCATCTTTGTCCCTTTTAATTACTTTTAGCTTATACTCTATTTTGTTAGATATTAGGATTGCAACCCCCACTTGTTTCTTAGGACCATTTGACTGGAAAAATCTTTTCCCAACCCCTAATTCTAAGCCTGTGTCTGTCCATGTGGTTGAGGTGTGTTTCTTGTAGGCAACAGAAGGATGGCTTCTGTTGTTGTATCCATTTTGTTAGTGTGTGACATGAATATTGATGTGAAAATTCTCAACAAAATCTTGGCAAACCTTATACAACAATATAAAAAGATATCATCCACCATATATGTTATCCATCATATAAACAAACTAAAGGAACAAAACCACATGATCATATCCTTAGATGCGGAAAAAGCCTTTGACAAAATCCAACACTCCTTTATGATTAAGGCCCTGGGGAGATCAGGAATACAAGGAGAATACCTAAATTTAATAAAGGCAATTTACGAGACGCCAACAGCCAGTATCAAACTTAATGAAGAAAAACTCAAAGCAATCCCACTAAAATCAGGAACTATACAAGGATGTCCTCTCTCCCCTTAACTATTCAATATAGTTCTCGAAGTTTTAGCTAAAGCAATAAGGGAATGAAAACAGATTAAGTGGATATGAATTGGAAAGGAAGAAGTGAAACTATCTCTATTTGCAGATGATACGATTGTATACATAAGTGACCCACAAAATTCTTCAAAGAACTTGCTACAACTGATAAACACCTTCAGCAATGTAGCAGGATACAAGATTAACTCAAAGAAATCAGTAGCCCTTCTATACACCAAAGATAGAAGAGAAATAAGGGAAACATTACCCTTCATAATAGCTGAAAATAGTATTAAATACCTTAGAGTAACTATAACCAAAGAAGTAACAGACTTATTTGACAAAAATTTTAAATCACTGAAGAAAGAAATTGAAGAGGATATGAGAAAATGGAAAGCTCTCCCATGTTCCTGGATTGGTAGGATCAACATAGTAAAAATGGCAATTCTACCAAAGGCAATCTACAGATTCAATGCACTGCCCATCAAAATCCCAACACAATATTTTTTGGACCTTGAAAGAACAATATTCAATTTCATTTGGAATAAAAGAAAAGCCAGGATTGCCAAAACAATTTTACTCAACAAAAGAACCTCAGGAGGTATGACCATCCGTGACTTCAAGTTATACTATAAAGCTACAGTAATAAAAACAGCCTGGTTCTGGAATAAAAACAGACTTGTGGATCAATGGAATAGAATTGAGGATCCAGACATTAACCCAAAAACCTAAGAACACCTGATCTTTGACAAAGAGGCCCAAAACATTCAATGGAAAAAACATAGTATATTTAACAAATGGTTTTGGCATAGCTTGATGGAAGTTTGTAGAAAAATGCAAATGGATCTGATCCTGTTACCCTGCACAAAACTCAAATCCAAGTGGATCAAAGACCTTAGCATAAACCCAGCCACTTTGAACTGGATAGAAAAGAAAGTGGGAAATACACTTCTAGGAATTGGCACAAGAGACCACTTCCTAAATATAACACCAGTGGCATAGACACTAAGACCAACAATCAATAAGTGGGATCTTCTGAAGTAGGAGAACTTCTGTAAAGCCAAGGACACTGTCAATAGGACAAAATGACAGGAAACAGAATGGGAAAAGATTTTCACCAACCCTACAAGTGATAGAGGACTGATCTCTAAGATATATAAAGAAGTCAAGAATCTAGAGCCCAAAACCTTGAATAACCCAATCAAAAAATTGGGTTCAGATCTAAAAAGGGAATTCTCAGCAGAGAAATTATGAATGGCTGAAAGGCACCTGAAAAAGTGCTCATCATATTTAGCCATCAGAGAAATGCAAATCAAAACAACTTTGAGATACCACCTAACACCTGTTAGATTGGCTAAGATAAAAGGCACAGATGACAGCCTATGTTGGAGAGGATGCGTATCAAGGGGAACACTACTCCATTGTTGGTGGGATTGTAAGCTTGTTCAGCCACTTTGGAATGCAGTATGGCGGTTTCCCAGAAAATTGAGAATCAATCTCCCCAAAGACCCAGCAATACCACTTCTGGGTGTATACCCTAGAGATGCACATTCACACTCCAAATGCATTAGCTCAACTATGTTCATAGCAGCATTATTTGCAATAGCAAGAACCTGGAAACAACCTAGATGTCCCTCAACTGAAGAATGGATTAACAAACTGTGGTACACCTACACAATGGAATACTACTCAGCAGTAAGAAATTTGCAGGCAAATGGATGGATTTGGAGAATATTCTCCTGAGCGAGTTATCACAAACTCAGAAAGATAAGCAGGGGATGTACTCACTTATTAGTGGTCTCTAAACAAACAAATAAGAAAAAGCCAAGCATGCCCAAGCTGTAAATCACAGCCACTGAACAGCTTGGGATCAGAAACACACTGGACTGACCCTTAGGATCCTACTCCACCTATAGGAACACCTGACTCACTCTTGAACGAGGGGGGACAAAACTGGATTTGCCATGAGTGGAGACTGAACAAAGCATTATTGGGTCAGTGGGACCATGGGATTGCCTGCTGCCTGCCCAGGGAGGGGATGGGGAGTTGTGGAGAAGAAAAAAATGACCTGGCGGAAGGGGGAAGGTACCTTGAAGAAGGATATGCAGGGATAGAAAAAATAATTCAGAGGGAAAACTGAACACAAAGTAATTTTTGTGTAGCAAACTTATTTGCATTATCACCCTAGATAAGTCATGCTTATGATTTCTATTTTCTTTGTAGTTATTGTTAGCTTATCAGCATTTTAAATTCATTTTACTGTTTTTCTTGATAATTACAAAATAAAAAAATAAATAAAAAAGAAAATATTCTACCATTTTTCTTATTTTTGTGTTGCTAAAATTTTATAATTAATTTACCTTTTATTATTACTAAGGAAAACTATTATTATAACTAGCCTTCAGAATTCATAAGAGAACATGAAAGGATATAATATTTTCTGAGTAAGGAAGGGCATTGTACCAAACTTCCAAAATTCTATAAATGACAGAAAAGTTTTGTGCTCATGAAAGTAAGCAAGTATATTAAGAAAAATAAACTGAAAAACAAAAATAAAAATAATAGACAATTTTAATAAACATTGGGTATCTAATTTGTAAAAATATATTCCTGAAGGAAATTTATAATGAAAATAAATAAATCCATCACTGCATTTTCAACAAAAGACAAAACATTAAGACCTGAAATTATATTTGAACAAAAATTAAAATATGTTGATATTTTTCTTTTTTCCTGAGAGTCAATGATTGAAGCCAGGAAGGATTTGTTATTGTTCAACAAATTATTTAAAGTGAGCTGTATCCCTAACCTCAGGATCTTAATATTGTCATTAAATTATCTAGAGGCTTATTTATTATATCACCCTGGAATGTCACTGTCTGCTAGCCATGAATTTAAATTACTAAATACATTTTGAGCACTGGAAATAAAAATAAGGACCATCTTTTCATGTATTTATAAATTTATCCTGCTATATTTCTGACATGCAACTGTACAAATAATGAATATTCAAATCGTCTTATTCATTCATAATATTTTCTTAGGCTCATTAATATATAAACTAAATAATTTTCCAGGCATATATTTTACTCTTTTTGAGCTGAATCTACTACCTTTAATATGTATTCCTTACATAATAAAACAATAAAAATATTAAATTTCTTGTTGTTATGGTGACAAGCTTTCTCTATGGAGCCCTTGCCATCCTGAAGGTCACTAATCTACCTGAAATAGAATAGTATGGTATAAAATGAATAGCTTTCCTCCTGCCTCTGCCTTTCAATTACTGATATTAAAGGTATATGGCACCATTCATGCAGGGAACATTAAAATAAACTGTTATTAATACATATTGATAAATATTTTAGGAGATAATCGAAACTGTTAATCCTAAAGCAGAAAGACCACGAACCCGAATAACCGTCTTCAAATTAATTAAAACAAGCAATTAATTAGAGTAAGGGTTTTTTTTAGGGTACAGAGGCTGCCTGCCCCTAAAATGGGGTAAAGGAGGACAGCAATGAACATGGAGAAAATAAAGACTTTTATTGATCAGAATAGGGGATTTCCATATTGGTGTTTTGGGAAAACAAAAAACGAAAAACAAAAGTCAGTATTATAGAACCAGAACCAGAACCAGAACAGTATAAAACATTAATCAATAAGTTATTCATAGCAAAATGCTTATATTAACTTTATAAATATGGGGATATAAAACATGACCTTACATATAACTTCATGAAACAAAGGGAGGGTTCCAGAATAGTCATAATAACTTTTTAAAAGAAAGTCATGGTTGTCATATCCTGAATAGGTAGTTAAAAGACATTTACAGTTAAGGTTATAGGTGGGACACAGTCCAAACATTGTAAACACAATTTAAATTACTAACAAGAATGAACCAAGTTTGTCTTTATTATAAGCTGGCTTTCAAGCATGAGATAGAACAGGCTTATTGTTCAAAATGCATAAACATTGTATTATGGAGTTAATATAAGTCTTATAAACATGCAAATCTAAAAGTGTCAGAAAAATGCACACTTACTTCAGCATCCACTCTGGAGGGAGTGTGCTCCTAGGTGCTAGTCCAAGGTGTTTCAGGTCTGTTCAGCGGTTGTGGTTTACAGTTTGGACATGCTTTGCTTTTCACTCTTTTGTTTAAAGTCCACTAAGGAGTGAGTACATCCTGTGCTTATCTTTCTGGGTTTATGATACCTCTCTCAGGAGGATAGTCTCCAAATCTATCCATTTGCCTGCAAATTTTAGGATATCATTTTTTCTTACTGCTGAGTAGTACTCCATTGTGCAGATGTACCACAGTTTGTTAATCCATTCTTCAGTTGAGGGGCATCTAGGTTGTTTCCAGGTTCTTGCTATTATGAATATTGCTGCTATGGACATATTTGAGCTAATACCTTTGGAGTGTGAATGTGTATCATTATGTTATATGCGTAGTAGTGGTATTGCTGGATACTTGGGGAGATGGATTCCCAGATTTCTGAGAAACTGCCATATTGCATTCCAGAGTGGCTTAACAAGCTTGCACTCCCACCAACAATGGAGGAGTGTTCCCCTTGCTCTGCAACCTCTCCAGCATAGGTTGTCATCTGTGTCTTTTATCTTAGCCAATCTGACAGGTGAACTAAGCTACATTGGGACCTTTGGACCTCCTGCCCTTGCTAGGGAGGAGGTAAAGTGGTATGGATAAGAGAAAGTGACTAGAAGTGGCAGGAGAGGGAGGAACTTAAAGAAATTTTAAAAGTCTCAATTACATTAGTTATGATACCTCATTATCAGACATAATCTTGCCTTTTTAAGATTCATTTGTTAAGTTTTGTTTGTTTTGATGAGAATGATATTTATTTTCAGATACTCTCCATGTTTTTCTTTCTTCCTTCCTTCCTTCCTCCCTTTCTTTCTTCTTTCCTTTATCTATTTTTAATTTTTTCTTTTATTTTCTTCTCCTCCTCTATCTCTTTCTCCACCCTTCTAATATTCCTTCTCTCTCTCCCTGTCTCTCACTTTTAGAGGCAGATTTTTCCTCTGTAGCCTAAATTGTTCTATCACTCACTATGTACACCAGGCTAATCTCAAACTCACTGCCATTCTTTTGATTCATTTCTCAGATTCTGAGCTTAGAGTGTGAGCCACCACCATGCTCAGTGTCAGTGTTTCTTTTAATAATAGAAATCATTATTTACCTCTTCAACTTCCTTCTTGTGCTGATGAATTTAAGACTATTTACAAGCTAAGACAACGTTCTGCATGGGAGCTAAATGTTTACGTAGTCTACTACTTGTGTAGTCTAGGCTGGCCTCCAGTGAATAACCCTTCTGATTATAATCATAAAAGTTGGCATCATCAAATAAGCAACCATTTTAAATTTCCTTTAAATTGTTCAATAGAAATTTACAAGGATGAATTTTTTAAAAGTGCCTTTTGGAAATGTTGCATTGTTTACATTGGTAGGTCAAATATTAAACGATGAGAATAGATTAAATGAGCTACATTACAAATGGAAGATGTGCTATTTGCATGGCTTTTAAGATGTTAGAGTGAGAAAAGCAGATATGCAGGAGTGGATGCTGAACTAAGTCACATTGCGACCTTGGGATATCCTGCCCTTGCTGAGGGGAGATAAAGTGATGTGGAGAAGACAGAGTGACATGAAGGGTAGTAATGGGGAAGGGAATTTGAACAAGGGTCTACATGGATAAAAAATATGACTTTATTCATAATAAAAAGTTGCATATTTTGGAAACACGGGGTTATTAGGGAAGATGCTGATTATGTTTGAGAAAGTAAGAAATTTCTGTGGGGAGCGGGAGGAGTGCTTAGTGGTTAAGAACATTCTATTTCACTCCCAAGTACCCGTAAAAAGCTCTACACATCTATGTCAAAAAGCTCAAAGCTATCTAAGCCTGCAACACTAAGGCATGCAATGCTCTTTTTTTGGACTCATGCGCAGAAACTGACATATAGGCAAACAATCACATATGTGATCAAAATAATTAAATAATTTTAAAATTTATTTCATAACACTATGGAAAATGTGCTTGCAAATGAATATGGCTCTTTTGAGAAAATCACTGCTAGCTATATTTGAAAATCATACATTGGTGTGAATTATCTTTTTTATGTTTGTCTCTCTTGACTTGAGTATTCAATTAATAACTTTCATTCAGAAAAAGAGGAAAAGAAAAATATCCACTAAACCTAATATTTTGTTACTATTAAGACTGCTAACTATTATTATCTAGTTTAGTATCCAGAAGTGTGTAATATCCAAACCACTTATGTCTTTTAATTTATCCGTGATCTCGTAAAATAATTGAAAGGAGAGGGGACATAAGCCTACTATGAATTGCCACTTCAATGCGATCTAGAGTCACCTAGACAACTAAATTCTGGGCATGTCGGTTGGGTAGTTTCCTAGATTTCATTAGTTAAAGCAGGGAGCTGCACCCTAAATATGGTCAGCACAATTTTAGGGGCTGAGATTCTAGAATTTAAAAAAAAGGCAAGTAAATTTAGCAGCAGCTTTCATATGCCTCTGCTTCCTGGTTGGTTGATACAATAGACTATTTTCATTCCTGTCACCATAGGTTCTTTTAGTATAAACTGCAAGTTTGACTTTTGAGCCAAGTAAACTTTCTGGCCTTGCCTTCAAACCATCTTCCCCCTAATGGCCACCTGATGAATCCTTGCAAGCTTAGCAAACCTTAAGTGGGTTTTCTCAGGTTTTTTCCACAACAATTAGAAGAGTAAGTAAGGTAATGCACATTCTCTTTTCATCTCTCAAAAATTAACTGATTATAGCTCGAGTTATATCTTGCAAAGTACACTGAAAATCTGTAGTGAGGTAGGATAAGCAGAGGTTGTAGAGTCTTCTTCCCTAAAGACAGTGTTTTTTTCCAGACATATGTTTTTCTTTTGAAGCCTCTTTCTAATTTCATAGGAATATAGACAGCGTAGGTAGAAATACTTCAATAATTCTTCCAAGCTGCTAATAAACATCCGAGTAGTTTTGTTCATAGAAAGCTCATTGCCTTCAAAACTGGTTCATTATTTGGACGTTGTTAAAAAATAAATGGAATTCATTTTCTGGTAGATTTCTCATTTGTGGGAAAAGATAAAATCAACTTCCAATAATTAAAAACAAATGTTCTGTTAACCAGCTGTTACCCTAGGTGTCCTCCCCTGTTCAAGGTGAATGTTTTTGCTTTGTGTCAGAACACAGATAATTCCATATGCTCTTATAAAACTATCTTCATCTTTGTCATTAGAGACAATCTTTATGTTCTGACTTTATGAGGAGAATATCCCCAACACTCAAGCACTACTCTTATTCAATAAGATAAATCACAACTTATTCCCAGAGCATCCTTTCTATATTCTTGCTAAGAAAATTTCCACATTGATTTATAAATTATCTCAAAAGTCAATTCCCAGAAAGTAATGCAGATGTACATACACTCTTATATCAGTATGAATGCATTGTGTATGAATTTTAATTTTGGTGTTAGATTGAATGTAACTTCGAAATAAAAGTAAATTTTGCAAAGGAAAGCATGGAGAAAATGTAATTCCTCACAAAACTATTGTTCAGGATAAAGACATTCATCAATAAAAAATATATGCCTTTCATGCAAACATTCTGGGTTCTAGTCCTCAGGACTCAAGTAAAAGCCAGCATGATGTGAGTATGTTACCTGAGTACTAGGGGAGAGAAACATAACCAGCTGCTAGTCATTATAAGTTAGCAATTACAAATAAATTTCCAAGCTCCAGTTTTAACAAAAGTCATGTTTGAAAAACAATGTAGATAAATACAGTGGAAGCCATTGGCATTATCTTCTGGCTTCTGTATCTTCACATGAGCACTCATAGGTATACAGAGCTCTCCACATAGACATGCATTACATAAACAAACATGAAATAATAGTAAAAGAATGTGTCTTTTTACAGTTTATGTTTACTTCTAAAGATTACCTTTTACCCTCTCAAACTGTGATAGTCTCTAAAGGGTTTTACTAACCTTGAGAGTTAAAGGCGGTAAAAAAATTATCACAGCTTCTCTGCTTCCTACTACTGAAGAATTGGGTAACATTAATGAAGTGAATTCTGTGACTGAGGACTTGACTTTAATTAACTTGGCCACTTGAAGTGAGTTCCTTGGATAAACCTTTAAATTTTTATGTCTTTCAAGTCTTAGAGTATGCATGAACCATAAAGAGAAAGTGGATTTTGTTGGCAGGGTGGCTCAGGGATAAAAGTGCTTGCCTTGTTAGTATTACAAGAGATTTATCACTAGAACACAAATAAAAAGTAAGATGCTTTGAATTGCAACTGGAACCAAGAGGAAAGAGAAGTAATGCCTTGAAGCTTGTCAGCTGTTTAGAACTACCTACATACTGTACAGGAGAAACAAGGAAGGGCTATTGTCCACCAGGAAGAACGGAGAAAACTGGCTCTTAAAAGTTATTCTCTAGTTGTACAGGTAATATGCAAAAAACTTCTCTAGTTGTACAGGTAACATGCAAAAAACTTAAACTACACACACACACATACACACACACACACACACACAAACACATGACTTTGGTGTGGGGGAGTAGAGAAAGGGATGAAAAGAAAGAAGAATGGAGGAAGGGAGAAGGAAAGAGAAAGAGAGAGAAAGAGAGGGGCACAGAATTCTAAATTTGTCTTAAGACTTTCCTGCTGCGCATTTTCAGTGACATACTTCAAAGAAAAGAGTGAAAATTTCTTTTCAGATGACACACTATCTTCACAGGCTTAGAAAAAAAGAGAAATCTTATTTTTGGAATTTAAAAGAATAGAAGTGAAGCCAGTTAAAGGTGTTGGTTTTTACTTAAGACTTATAGTTGGTATGTGTTCTTATCCATAAATTTTAGGGACCCTTGATAGTGACTCTGTCTCTCATCGTCATTTGGAAGAATAATGGAGAAAGAGGCCAGTGTAAATCCTTAGCTGTCAGGGGATGCAGTAGATATTGGGTTGTTTAATCTGCACATGTGATTTATCAATACTATTGAACCAAATGCTTTATTAATTCTGATGGTGTGTGAATTTAATTTATTTTATATCTTTTACAGCTCAGGCCAAATACTTTATGAATCAACATATGTGGTTTAACAATTGAGGTGCACATTAAAATACCTGTCAGACTCCCCATTAATCTACATTCTGCAGCACACTGTGCACTTTGTTGATGGAGTCTCTCATATTATGGTCTTGGTCTTTGAATCTTATGATTATGCTCAATATTAATAGCAGGGCACTTAACTTCTTGAAGAATATATTGCCTATTATAGTGACATGCTAGGGTGATCAAGATGTGTTGTGATTTAATGATAAAGTTTATAATTAAATATGTTCTGCTAGCTCCAAGGCTTCTCTGCTAACAGACTTTAGTACCTGGGTGTTTATTTGCATATAGTTACTTCTCTTCCATTCACACTCAAGTGGATGCAAGAGCATTTCAGTCATCACATGATCAAAATTTCTGAATAGAGTTTTTTTTTTTTTTCTGTGAGCCCAAATAAAAAGTCTCTTGGAGACTAAAAATCAGAAAAAAGACAGGATCAGAATAAAATCTGAAAAAATGGGGAGAGGATCAAGATATTTTATCCCGTTTCCCTTCACCTTTTTTTCTAACTCTTCTTCCTTTCTTTTCTCCATATTTTCTTCAACTTTTTCTTCCTTTTTTCATCCTTTTTCCAAGCTTTCATCCCTTACTGCTTGCCTTCTTTCCTCCATCATTCTCTCCTTTTCCTCATCCTTTCTTTCATTCCATCCCCTCCCCTTCCTCTATTCCTTCCTCTTCCTCTCTTCTTTCCTTCCTCTCTCCCTCTGTCCCTTCCTTCCATCTTTTCTTTGCTCCACTTTTTCCTTTCCCCTTTCTTATCTCTCTCCCTTTCTTCATAGCTTATTTCACTCCTACCCTCCGCTGCTTCCTTCATCCATTCTTCACCCTGTATCACTGTCTCTCTGTTACAATAGTCTGCTATAAAACCCTCGAATAGTCTTAAATTCATTATAAAGCTCAGGCCGGCTTTGAAATTCTCTTATAATCAACCTGACTCTTACTGAAATTGTACGTTTATAAACATACCTGACCTAGGTACTATTTTTAAAAATAATATTATCTCAAGTATATTTCAAGATATACCTGAATTATATAGAACAGAGAAAACCAACTTTTTTTGATTTCTTAACCTATTATAATACCCACTGGAGGGGCTGGAGAGATGGCTCAGCGTTTAAGAGCACCTTCTGCTCTTCCAGAGGACCAATTCCCAGCACCGACATGGCAGCTAACAACTGTCTGTAGTTCCAGTTCCAGGCAAACACCAAGGCAAATAAATAAATAAATAAATAAATAAATAAATAAATAAATAATGTTTTAAAAAATAATAATAATGCCCACTGGATATAAAAGCCTTTTTTTTTTCAGTTATCTTAAATGAGATCCTCAAAACCTTAACCCACATCTTTATTGCTCACAAAGAGCCTTTTGAGTAATATTTAATAATTGAATTGATGGAAGTTTCTAAAAACAGTCTTTTTGAGTTATCACAGACAAAGCCCTCAAAGCCATGGATAAATGGCACATATGAGAAGCTGAAACTATTAACTCTTCAGTGGTCAGGTTAGGAATTTTTTAGTAAACTTTTCAAAACATGCCTGAGAGCACTGTGTATCAGCAGAAGGTCATTGAAAGGTCACATTCAGTTTTGCTATAGATTATTTATCAAAGCTTTTAGGGGTGGATCTGGAATCAGATTTGGGTACCAACAGAAAATGTAAGCATCATCACACCATTTTCTGTTCTATGCTGAACACAATGCCATCGGTTCATTTTTTGCTTTCCCTCACATCTTTTGAGTCAAAATTTTTGAAACCACATTTCACTGACTTAATGACACCCATTTCTGAATATTTTGTGCAACATTTCACTTTTTTCTTCATAGATCATGATTTATTCTATGGATGTGCAAAAATAATCTTACCAAAAGCAATTTAGGGAAGGAAATTATGTATTTAATTTAATATATCCATCACTTTTTATTATATTCATCCTGACTTATAAAGAACAATTATTTGACTTGAAAATTCCAAAAGGAGATCCCATAATTGTGAGGGATGCAGGCAATAGGGACAAAACAGGAAGCTGAAGAAAACATCTCTATCCACCTATTAGATACAGTGAAGTAGAATTTAGGTAAGGCTATTAACACTTAAAGCCTATCACTAGTTAGGTACTTTCTTGAGCAAGCTGCAGTCTATAAATATTCCAAACTTTCCAACACAACAGTGCCAACTAGGACAAAGTAAGCAGAGAACTGAATATCTGTCATGTAATCCACAACAGATTTTCAGGCCACAGTTGTGAGAAAACATTGCAAGATTTCATGTATAAAAAAGGAAATCAGATCTGTCTTATTTACAAGCTTATAGGCTTTAGTTAGCTTTCTTATGCAGTTCAGAACTACTTGCTCAGGGAATAGAATCAGCCACAGTGGACTCAGCCTACTTAAATCAACGAACAGTCAACCTTGTCTTCCACAGGTCAATCTGAACTATAATTCCCTGAATCTCCTACTCTCTCTAGGTGACTTTCAACTGTGCCAAGTTTACAGTCGAAGATATATAGAACAGTTCACTTATAGAAAAATATCACAGAGCTCTTCAAAACGTATCATGCTTTATTTATGAGCATAATACTCTTTAGTCCATATAATAAAAATAAACTATTTCATTACTTAAGGCTATTATCTCTTATTACATTTGAATGTCATTTCACTTAAAGAACTTAAAGAACATTTTAATATTCTATAGCAATGCCTAGAACCAGATGAAAATTATTAGAAAAATAGCACCTTTTAAAGTTTCATAATGTCTTTGATATTTTGATAGTCATATTTAAATTATTTTTTTTTGTGAAAAAGTTAGGGCAGGATAAAGCTCAGTTTGCAGTGACTGTCTGGCATTCACAGTTCTGTGGGTTTGGTCTCCAGCACACCTAAAGCTGGAATGTGGAAGCAGGAGGATCACAAGTTTCATCCTTATCTATGTAGTGAGTCCAAGGCATTGCTTGGCCACTTCAGATATTGCCAAAATAGTGAGATTTAAGTCACCACACACTGAATTTGACAGCACACTTAACAAGTAAAAACTAATGAAGAGACTTTTAAATTAGTACCATGGCCAGGGACAGTAAATTATTCTTTCTCTCCTAAAGTAATAACATTATACTCATCAGAAGCAATATATTGGAAAACACACAAAAAAATAGTAAAGCTTGAAGACCACCATTAAATTGTGGATTGGTGCCAGAAAGAATGCCATAAGGCTAGATGAGATTGGTTGTGTAGAGTAATATTTGAGTTACATAGAAGCTTTTCAAATTTGGAGCCAAATCAATAAATAAATTAAGAATAAAAATCACTTTCTGACCTTACCTAGATATTTCACTACCATTCTCAAAGGAGGACTTCTGGAAAGGGCTTACACTCATTGTCCTGGCCATCCCTACATTCATAAATTTTTATATAGAATTAAACAAAATTTTGTTAATTATGCAAATTAATTATCTCTTTGCAACCTCAAAACTTGATGGTTATTCTATTATTCTAGTTATTGTCTTGTTCTTCATATTGAACAATATAAAATAAATTTTCTAACAACATTCTTTTAGTAAATTTACATGGCAGCATTGCCTACGGACAGAGCTTTATGCATTTTAGAGGCTAACATGTTTTCATTCCCTCAGTTCCTATGTAAATTCTTAGATATCTTTTTTGTTGTGAATAAAGTCATATTTTTCATCCATGTGTTCTTAGGTATTGTAACAAGAGCTACACTGCTCTGTTCTGTCCTCTGCCCTGTGCACAGATTCAAATGAAAGTGAAGACAACAGTAGGAATTCTCACTTCACCCTGAACTTTAAGTTATTGTGAAGATATTTCAGGGATAGGTCATAAGTTAATTGATCTGAAAATGATTATTACAAAAAAAGAGAAGGTGTTCTGGCCTCAAGATAGTCTGGTGTCATCATTGCTATTTTTATACATATATTAAGTTCTTAAGAAATGTTAATGATTCAACTGTGTTGATTTCAGCTCTAAGTTTGATTATTTCTTACCATCTACTCCTTCTAGGTGAGTTTGCTTCTAATTGTTCTAGGGTTTTCAGTTGTGTTGATAGTTCACTTGTGTGGGATTTTTCTAATCTTTTCAGGTAGGCATCTAGTGCTGTAAATTTTCCTCTTAAGACTGCTTTCATTGTATTGCATAAATTTGGGTATGTTGTGAATTCATTTTGTTAAATTCTAGGAAGTCTTTGATTTCTTCCTTAATTTCTTCCTTGACCCAGAAGTGGTTCAGTTGAGTGATGTTTAGTTTCCATGAGTTTGTAGGCTTTCTGTGATGCTGTTGAAGTCTAACTCTAGATCATAGTGATCTGATATGATACAGGAGTTATACCAAGTTTTTTTAACTGTTGATATTTGTTTTATGTCCTAGCATTTGTTCATTTTTAGAGAAAGTTCCATGGGGTGCTGAGAAATATGTATATAACTTTTGATTTGGGTAGAGGATTTGGTATATATCTATTAAGTCCATTTGGGTCATAACTTCTGATAGGTCCTTTATTTCTCTATTGAGTTTCTGTCTGGTTGACCTATCCAAAGGTGAAAGTGAGATATTGAAGTCTCTCACTATTAGTGTGTCAGGTTTGATATGAACTTTAAGCTTTAATAATGTTTCTTTTACATATGTAGGTTTTGTCTTGGTGAATGTTTCTTAAGATGAATAAGTAGTATCTGTCCTGGTCTCTTTTAAATGATTTTAGTTTAAAGTCTTTTTTGTTAGATATTAGAATGGTTACACCAGCTTGTTTCTTAGGACCATTTGATTGAAAAGTTTTTTCCCAACCTTTTACTCTGAACTTGTGTCTGTCTTTAAAGTTGAGGTATGTTTCTTGTATGCAACAGAAGGATAGTTTCTGGTTTTGTATTAATCATACAAGAGTATGAATTTTCATAGGTGAATTGAATCATTGATATTAATGACCAATGATCAATATTTCCTGTCTTTTTTTGTAGTAGCTTGTATTTCCTTTTTTGGGGGGGAGTTCCTGTAGGCTTATCAATTGTTTGTGGTTACATGGGTGTTTCTGGTTTCCTTAAATTTGAGATTACCCTCTAGGATTTTTTTTGTAGGACTGAATATGTGGTTAGGCATTGTTTAAATCAGGTTACATCATAAAATATCTTGTTCACTCCATCTATGTTGATTGATAATTTGCCCTAAATATAACACCAGTAGCACAGACACTAAGAACAACAATCAATAAGTGAGATCTCCTGAAACTGAGAAGTTTCCATAAGGCAAAGGACAATGTCAATAAGACAAAACAAGAGCCTACAGAATGGGAAAAGATTTTTACCAACCCTACAAGTGACAGAGGATTGATCTCTAAATATAGAGAGAACTCAAGAAACTAGAGCCCAAAACCCTTAAAATGCTATTAAAAATGGGGTTCAGAAGTAAAAAAGTTCTCAGCAGAAGAATTACAAAAGCTGAAAGGCACTTGAAAAGGTGTTCAACATCATTAACCATCTGACAAATGTAATTCAAAACAACTTTGAGTTGCCACCTTACACCTGTCACAATGGCTAAGAACAAAAACACGGATGACAGCCTATGCTGGAGAGGATGCAGAGTGAGAGGAACCCTCCTTCATTGTTGGTGGGAGTGTAAGCTTGTTCAGCCACTCTGAAATGCAGTATGGAGGTTTATTTATTTTTTAAAGAAATTTTATTGTGAATAAAGTCATATTTTTAATGCATGTATCTCCTTGTTAAAACACCTTTCCTACTCCTGCCCCTTTCAGTCACTCTCTCTTCTCCCCATCTCTGGGAATCAAACCCCTCAAGGATCCATCAGTACCACTTTTAGGCATATATACTAAAGATACACATTTGCACTCCAAAAGCATTAGCTCAACTTTGTTCATTAATTAAGTATTATTCATAATATCAAGAACTTGGAAAGAACCTAGATGCCCCTCAACTTAAGAATGGATTAACAAACTGTGGTACATCTACACAATGGAGTACTACTCAGCCGTAAGAAAAAATGATATACTAAAATTTGCAGGCAAATAGATTAGGAGAATATCCTCTTGTGCAAGGTATCACAAACTGAGAAAGAGAAGCAGAAGATTTACTCACTCATTAGTGAACTTCCAAAAAGATATATGTGATTGTATGCAAGGCTAAAACATAGCTAAATGACACAGTGTCTCACTTCTACATTGATTGCCTCTGTTAGTGGTGTCAGTGAAGAAAGACTTCTTTTCTTTAAGTGTCTGGCCACAGGGAGTTTATTTATGCTCCAGTAAGTAAGTGAGCAGCATGAAAGGGGCATTTTTTTGTAAATTGGGAGATCATAAGTGTGAGTATGAAATTGAGAGGACTGATAACTGAGTTTGATTTGGTACATGATGTAAAATCACCAAATAATAAAAATAAAAATAAAATATAAATTTTCTAGGCATTTGTGGAATCATTAAAAAAAAGAAATGTTAATGAGTATTCTCATAACATGCTTGTTGTTTCAGTGAGATTTTCATATGCTGAATGCTATTTTGGGTTATTGTCATGAGTTCTGAAGAATTTTTTTATATATACAAACACATATAAACTTATGTCCATCTGTGTGGGTAGATATGTAAGATTCACAAGGTTTATAAGACTTGGCATTCATTCCAAAATCAGCATTGTAACCTCACAAATAATCAGTAATTATTAGATTTATCATGAAACTCCAAATATATTTATTCTTATGGTTCTGGCAAACTCTTCCTTTATAGAATCCCTAGAAGAACTGACAATTTCCTTACCATTTTATTACATTGCCAATTAAAATTAACCTTCACACTCTCTGCCTTTAATTTGGTCTTAACTTTGGAGACTATATCAAGGGGCTGTGCAGTTTTGGTTACCCACTGGTTTGTTGTACATATCACCTCTCCTTTGGGTCATAGTGATGATAGTCACCCACAATTCTTCTAGGATTCTTTAGGGCCATGGATTCAAAAGCTTTGACTCTACTTGGGATTGTACAGGACTCAGATGGGTGGCCATAACTTAAATGGAACTCTTTATATCTGCCTTCATGATGTCTTTCCTTTTTTCTGACTTATTTCTTGTGCCATTTTCCATCATTCTGCTATGTGCTCATTCCTGTCAGCTAAAATTCATGCTACATTCTTGTGATATAAACCACAAAAATTCTTCCAAACTGGAAAATCTTGCCATCAAGGAAAGATAATAAAAATACATGAAATTTGCCACCTGAAGCAGGACTCAAAATATCAAGCCTTTTAATTTGGGTAACTGGGAAAGACTGTTTTCTCTATGTAATTCTGATTTGGTCCCTCTGTAAACATTCATTTCACTGTGGCCATGGAATAGGGATTGAGTCATTACTCTGCCTCCTATCAGTTAACACTATTACTAATAAAGCTTTTATTTTCCACAACATTTACCTTGATTTCTTTTGAGATCTGAGTTGATTGAACTAAACAAAAAAGGCATGTGCTAGTTGTCTGCCTTACATTCTTTTTTTATTTAAAATTTTTAATTCGTTTTACACACCAACCACAATTTCTCCTCCAATTCCTCTTTCTGCCCCTTCTTAGTCTCACTCTCTGATCCACCTCCAATACTCTCCTACCATAAGGAGTCTGCAAACCCTGATACATTCAGTTGAGTCAGGACCAAGCACATCCTTTCTATATCCAGGCTGAATAAGGTGTCCCACCCTAAGATTGACTCCAAAAAAGCAAGCTAATACACCACAGAGATAGATCTTGGTCCCACTTTCAGGGGCCCCTCAAAGAAACCAAGCTATACAACTCTATCCTGGATGCAAAGGACCTAGTTTAGTCCCAAGCAGGCTACACAGCTGCCCATCTAAATTTCATGTGTTTCTCTTAGCTTGGATCAGCTGTCTCTGTAGATTTTCTCAACATGATCTTTACATTTCTTATGTAATTGCTGCTCCCTCACTTAGACTGGACTCCCAGAGCTCAGCCTTGTGCTTGGCTGTGAATCTGTATAGCTGCTTCCATCAGTTACTAGAAGAGGGCTTTATGATGTCAGTATGATTAGCCAGAGAGAGAGAGAGAGACAGACAGACAGACAGAGAGACAGAGAAACAGAGACAGACATAATTACTATTTGATCTGAGTTAGAGAATTTTTCTGTGATATATATTAACAACTGGAAATATTCAGCCATTTGAAGTTTCCAGTTTTGTTTGCATTAATAGCAAGTTCAAACATGTAAACAGGTGAACTGAGAACCATGACAATTTAAACAACAGTCCCTGAATGAGAGTGATTTGCCTTAAGAAATTTTGACGCCAGGATGGTATACAGATAATGTGAACTATTTTTTATATTCCCATACAGGTATATGAAACTATAGTTATCTTCTGCTGAGAATCTGTCATGAGCTCTATCATATATGAAATCATGGGGCTGTCATACAGGTAAAATTTTTGTGTTGGATGAGTTTTCTCACTGAAGTTTGATACAATGACTTTAACAATACTTAAGATAGACTGAGTAGGAGATAAAGAGATGTGGAGAAGTGTGAGTGACTAGAAGAGGGGGGGGTAAGGGAGCTTGAACAAGGATATACACAAATAAAAAATAAAATATTATTCATAAAAAAGAAATTTAAAAAAGATAGACGAGACTAAGTGCTGATGGGAAGTATCACATGTACCTTCACCAAAACAGATTAAAATTCCAATGAGTTTTTTAATGAGTACCTCATGGCACAGTAATAAAGTATCTTATGTGAGTACACACATTCAACAAGTGCATACATTTAGATGTTGCCATTAAGTGCTTCCACTTTGATTTAGCTTGATAGTGAAAAGATTAATTACCATGGATGACACTCTAGGTTCAATTTAGAGAACTGAAGGCAAAAACATTAATCCCAAGTGTAATGATTTAGAATGATACATATTCATCATCTTAAACTTCTTTTCACAATTTCTGTGCATGACTTAGCTGTGTCCCTAATTCAAATTTTCTCTCAGGTATAGCTCCACAAATAGCAGTGGTTTCAGCTTGAGTGTATATAGAATTTCTGCATGAATACAAGCCAATGATCAATGGCAGTTTCCACTTAAGGAAAAAATAATCAAAGCTATTATGATTATTGACATGCAACTTATGCACTTTAAATATGGAAACCGAGTATCCCATGTTTGTCAAATCTATCAGCAAACACACATATGAAGATAGAGGAGTGTTGAGTAGAAAGAAGAAATGGTTTAAAATCAATACTCAATTCAAAGTTTTTTCAAGGTTATTTAAATCTTTTGATGTAAATAAGTCTTTCCACTACTGACATTTCCTTTTATAAAGGTGACCCTATCAGAATATAGCTAAATTAATCACATTCATCTATATAATGCTAATATGCCAAAGCTAACTACAAAATGTTTGATCACAACATAAATATCAATTCACTCTACCTTCTACAAGGTATATAAGTAAAGCTTATTAAAGAGAACAAAGGGACAAAGAAAATTATGCATGTGGTTTTCCCTACATTTTTCCAAGGTCAAGTATTGTGGGCTCCATGCTTGCAAAGCAGTCTTTTATATTTTCCTCATTTTCTCTGTATTATTCTCTTTGAATCTATAAACAAAGTTGTTGACAAAGTGGCATAACTAAAAAAGATAACAAAGCCTGTATATAGATTGAAGCATAAAATCTTATCCAGCAAGATCTAATTTTCAGAAAACAGATTTCAAAATCAATTAATTGGGTATTTGTAAAAGAGCATGGCAGAAGAATGGTGCACAAGTGTTTGAAAGAAAGTCTGCCATGGGTCATCATTAGTTGAGACTTATTCAATAATAAAACCTGCTCAGCTCACCTAAAACTGTTGACAACCTGAGTATGAATTTAGCAATTTTAATGATTCATCAACATGATAATGTTAACTTATGTGCTTTTGGTACATATTTGGCATGAATGAGAAAGAAAAAGTGGTTTAATATTATTGTTTTGATATGTTTTTGTATCAGGTTGACAAGAGTTTAATTGTGCTTGATAGGTTTATGTTCAACACAGCACAAGCTAAAGTCATCTGATAATAGGAAACTTCATGTAAGACATTTTCTAAATTATTATTTGATGGGGGAAGGCCCAGCCCATTGTGGATGTGCCATTTATGGGCTGATGGTTCTGGGTTCTACTAAAAATCGGGCAGAGCAAATCATATGAAAGAAGCTAGTAAGGAAAATCCTTCCATGGCTTCTGTATCAGCTCTTGCCTTCAGGTTACTACCTTGTTTGAGTTTCTGCTTAGACTTCCTTCACTGAGGAACTGTTAACAGAAAATGTAAGTTGAAAAAAGCCTTTTGCTTTTTGCAGTGATTTTGGTCATGGTTTTCAATTGCAACAATAAAAACTCTAAGGTAAGAGTTATTTTTATTTAAAAATAACACTATGTTTTAGGCATACATAGATATTTAAAGAATCATAAAACCAAGAAAGATAGAGGAAAAAAATCATAAGCTTGCGAGATTGCTCAGTTGTTAAAGTAAATGATACACATGTGTGAAAAACTGAGTTCAAATCTCTAGAACTTGCAAAGATCCTAACAAAAGAACACATATATTTGTAGTACCAATACTTCTCAGTGAGATGAGAGATAGAGACAGGAGGATGCCCAAAAGACACTGCTTTACACTGCAGCTAAAAAAGAATCTACTCAAACAAACGGGAAACTAAGGATCAAGACCCTAGGCTGCTATGCAATGAAAATGAACATATGCACTTACATACATATATATTTGCACACCACACACACATATGCACATGCATAAATATGCACACTCACAAGAACATACATATGTATCCTTTCTTGTCTCTCCTTTCTCTCTTTCTCTCTCTCTCTCTCTCTCTCTCTCTCTCTCTCTCTCTCTCTCTCTCTCTCATACACACAGTAAGGAAAAGAAAAGGCCTCATATGAAATGTCTATTGACTATAATTGATATGTTCAGATATAAAAGTTATTGTCAATTTTTCTTCTCAATCTAGGCATGATGATTTTTTTATTTCAAGGTTACTTCCTAAGATAATTCACTGTCTCTACTACTAAAACACCATAATAAAAAGACTTAAGCCCTCCAAGGATAGGCAACTGTCCACTGTCATGGGGAATATGTAGAACCACACAGGAAGGGTTCAGACTGTGTTTCTGTTTATGGACTAACACCTTGGAGCTCATTCCCTCTAGAGGAACACCTAACCCATTGTTGATATTAGGATGAGAAAATCTGACTTGCCTGGAGTGGATGCTGAGATAATCCACCTAAGGACCTTTTGCCCTTTCTAGGGAGGGATGGGGGCTGGGGAGGAGGGAGGCTGAAGACTGACCAGGAGAGTTTGAGAGGGTGAAGGGAGTTCATACATGGGAATATATGGATAAAAATGAGACTTTATTTTATAAAAATAGAAAGAATTTAGTTTACATCCAAAAGTACTGGAATTCTGAAATTCACTATTATTTTGTATTATGAATTTGTAGATATAATCATAATAATATGCTCAAATACATGGGAGGAAAACTACATTTAATGAAATAAATCAAGAAAAATTGAATGAAGAAATGCATAGTTAATATTTCTTTGTAAAAATAATACATTTTGCTTTTTTGTAATAATCACTATGGGCAAAAATGATTTAAAAAGAAGTGTCACTATGAGGAATTACAGCCTTGTTGGAGTAGGTATTGCATTGTAGGAGGAAGTATGTAACTGTGTTAGGCCTTGAGGTTTAAAAGCTCAAGCAAAGCCCAGTGGTTCAGTCTTTTCCTGCTGCTGGCTGGTCAAGATGTAGGACTCTCAGCTGCCACTCCAACACCATGTCTGCTTATGTGCTGCCCTGCTTCTTGATATAACTATAATAGGCTAACCTCTGAAATGTTAGCCCTATTTAGTCATGGTGTCTATTCACAAAAATAAAACTCTAAAAAAGACAGGGAGAAAAAGTTTTTTTGGATTACAATTCTACATCACAGGTCATCATCAAGGTAAGACAAACTGAGAACTCAGGGAAGATACCAGGAGATAGAAACTGAAACAGAGACCTCATAGAAATATACTTACTGGGTTTCTCCCTCTAACTTGCACCACCCAGGCCTACTGTTCAGGAACATCCCATAGTGGGCTGGGTGTTTCCACCACAATTAACAAACAAGAAAATATTCCCAAACCTAGATGAGGATATTTCTCAGCAAGATTTCTTCTCTAGGGAATAGGTTTGTGTCAAATTGAAAGAAACACCCATGATATTCCATCTAATTCTTTATCAATTTTGACAAATAAATATATAACTTTAAAATCATGCCTTTTCAATTCTTGTCCCAAAGATATGATGCTAGTATAATATAAAACACACTCAAACTTCCAAAAGTCCCACAAACTTGAAATATTTCAACAATAGCAGTCAAAAATTTCTTTTTTAACTATGGGATATTGTTAAATAAAATTAATAAATAAATAGCAACAACAACAATAACATTAGATCAAAGCAAAAGAAACTCTAAAAATAGAGAAAGGTGAGAGACTGATATCTGCTCTTATTGAAGTTCCAATCAATCCTCTGGCTCTGCATCCAGCACAGAGAGCTTCTGTCAGTCCTTCTGTCACTCCACTATGTTCCTCCTGTTTTTGAAGATTTTTCCAGGTCCTGGGAACTTTAGCATACCTATTGGAATGATAGCAGCACATTCATCAATAGCCTTCCTGGCCTGCACAAGGAACTGAATCTTGACATATGGCATCAATCTTCATCTACCCTCCTGACAATTCAATCTTTGATTATCATATTAAGTGCAATAAAATAGACAGAATAAGAGACAGCTTCCTGTTCCATCTCTTTGTGCTGGGATACTTTTTTTGGTATCTTATGAGTGTGGCTTTCCCCAACACTGGAACTCTAGGTGCATTACCTGGCTGAGGCAAAAATGGTTGTATCTGTTTTAAAGATCATGAAAGAACAATACTCAAATTCATTTGGAATAATAGGAAAGCCAAGTTTGTCAAAATAATTTTGCTCAACAAAAGAACCTCAGGATGCATCACCATCCCTGACTTCAAGTTATACTATAGAGCTACAGAAATAAAAACAGCCAGCTACTGGCATAAAAATTGACTTGTGTATCAATGGAATCCAATTGAAGTCTCTGACATTAACCCATGTAACTATGAGCACCTGAGTTTTGACAAAGAGGGCAAATATTTTCAATGGAAAAAGGATAGTATCTTCAACAATTGGAGTTGGCGTGAATGGATGGTAGCATGTAGAAATATGCAAATAGATCCAAACCTATCACCCTGCACAAAATTAAAATCCATGTGGATCAAAAACCGCAACAAAAATGCAGCTACGCTGAACTTGATAGAAAAGAAAGTGGGAAATACTCTCCAATGCATTGGCACAGACGACCACTTCCTAAATATAACACCAGTAGCACAGACACTAAAAACAACAATGAATAAGTGGAACATCCGGAAACTGAGAAGCTTCTATAAAACTAAGGACACAGTCAATAAGACAAAACAACAGCCTACACAAGGGGAAAGGTTTTCACTAACCCTATAAGTGACAGAGTACTGATCTCCAAAATATATAGAGAACTCAAAAAACTATAGCCTCAAACCTTAAATACCCCAATTAAACATGGTATTCAGAACTAAAAAGAGAATTCTCAGCAGAAGAATTACAAATGGCTGAAAGGCACTTGAAAAGGTGCTCCACATCTTTAGCAATCAGAGAAATGTAAATCAAAACAACTTTGAGATACCTCGTTACACCTGTTAGAATGGCTAAGGTTACAAACACACATGACTCCCTATGCTGGAGAGGATGCGAAGTGAGGGGAACACTCCTCCATTGTTGGTGGGAGTGCAAACTTGTTCAGCCAGTCTGGAATGCAGTATGTTTGTTTCTCAGAAAACAGGGAATCCATCTCCCCAAGGATCCAGAAATACCACTATTGGGCATATACCCTAAGGATGCACATTCGCAACCCAAAATCATTAGCTCAAATATGTTCATATCAGCATTATTTGTAATAGCAAGAACCTGGAAACAATCTAAATTCCCCTCAATTTAGGAATGTATTAACAAACTGTGGTACATCTATACAATGGAATACTACTCAGTAGTAAGAAAAAATTGATATCCTAAAACTGGCAGACAAATGCTTGGATTTGGATAATATCCTCCTGAGCAAGGTCTTACAAATCTGTAAAGACAAGCAGGTGATGTACTCACTCATTAATGATCTTTAAGCAAAAGCATTCTTATTTCATTGAGAAATGACTGGTGAATATAGTGAATAAAACACACACACAAAATCATGGAATCAGTAGAAAATTATACTCATCTCTCAATGGAATCAAAATAAATAACTTTGATAAATCCATACAGCTATGGATACCTGACATAAATTCACACACCTATGGACACCTGATCTTTTTATGAAAAAGCCAAAAACACATATTTGAAAAAAGATCTTAAACAAACAGTGCTAATAAAACTTAGTGACTGCATGAGAAACAGTCAAAGAGGATCCATATCTATCATGCTGTGCAAATGTATCAGAGACCTCTACATAATCAGATAAACTGAACCTAATAAAAGAGAAAATGGATATACAGGGATGGGAAAAAAATTTCAGAGGGAAAGCTGAACACAAAGTAAATATATGTGTAGCAATCTTATTTGCATTACCACCCTTGATAAGCCATGCTTATGATTCTTATCCTCTTCATAGTTATTGCTAACTTTTCCTCATTTTAAATTCATGTTACTGTTTTTTTGTTAAATACAAAATAAATAAGGAGAAAAAAAAAGAGAGAGAAAATGGAGAAAATTCTCAAACTCACCGGGACAGGAAAGATCTTCTGAACAAAATACTGGTAGTTCAGGCATTATGATCAGCAATTTATAAGTGGGAATCCATGACACTGAGATTTTGCATGGCAAAGAACACTGTTATTCAGACAGTGGTTTCATACAGAATGAGAAAATATTTTGTCAACTACACTTCTGATAGAGTATCAGAAGTGATATACAAAATATATAAAAAATCCAAAAAACTAAACACCAAGGGGCAAAGACAGATTTTAAAAATGGGGTACATATCTAAACCGAAATTCTCAATAGAAAAATTCAAAGAGGTGAGAAACATACAATACATAGAACCACAGAGGGTAAGAATATAGTAAGGGACTAGAAAAAACAGTTAGATCTCATTAGGACAGGGGATATTATCGATATTTGTGGATGGAGAGAGGAGAGCATCTGGAAGATGATTAAAAGAAGATGGGAAGGGGAGAGGGAATATGTGGAGAGGGATAAAGTTAAGTAATATTTGAAGGACAATATAGAAACTTAATTGTCATAGAAACTTTCTAAAATATATACATATATGAGGGCTATCTAAATGAAATTGCCAAGTGATTGGGAAGACAGACACCCAACTGGTCAAATTTTGTCAGCAAACAAAGCTCCCAGTACAGGATTTTAATTACATCTAATTGAGTTGTTGGCCAAAAAGTTCCCACAGGAATCCTTAAGCAACCCAGGATGTTACCAAGACGATACAGTGCTGCCAAAAACTGACAGCAAAGCCATTGTACGTTACATTGCTTTCATTGTTACCTATATAACTTATTGAAAATGAAAATCTTCATCTGGTGCCTACACAATCTTTACCCCTCCTTTCCAGCATCTTTGTTACAGAAAGGCACTTTGCATACTATCAAAAGAAAAACATAAACACCAAGCTGCCCATAAAACCTTTATTTACAATGGTGTATTACCTGCAAGATATATCAAGTCAATATTTGGCAACAAAACTTGTGTGAGTAACCAACCCATAGGTAATTTGACTTAATGCCCACTTCATGAGACAAAACCCATACCTGACACTGCTTTGATGACCAAAACCCCAAAATTAGATAGCCCTTGAACCTAGGGTAAGACTGATTAAGTACTGATCTTAAAAAAAGAAAACAATGTAGTGAAAATGACTCCTAATGATGTTCTTCTATCATGAATTCTCAGGCAAATGCATAGATTTGGAGAATATCCTCCTCCGAAAGGTATCACAAACCCAGAAACAGAACCAGCAGATATACTCACTCATTAGTGGACTTAAATAAAAAGATGTCATTGTATAAAAGAGCTCAAGGCTAGAACATAGCTTCACTTCTGCATTGATGGCCTCTGGCAGGGGTATAAGTGAGGAATGACTCATTTTCTTTAAGGGGCTGGCAACAGGGAATTTAATTATGCTCCAGTACATAAATTAGCAGCATGAATGGACTTTTTTATTATTTGGAAATGGGGAGATTCTAGGAATGGATATGAAACTCAGAGAACTGATAACTCAGTTTGATGAGGTGCATGATTATAAATCACCAAATAATAAATAAAATATAAAAAGAAAATTTAGCTGCATGCACATAATAATAAAACTCAGCACTTTGACTTTGCATAGTCATCAGCAATTAACTCCAGATAGATTAAATATTTGCATGAAAAATAATATTTACAGGCTGATCTCATGGCTGAGCAGGGAACAGGCCTTCCACCAAGTCTAGCTACAGCCTGTTCAATATCACACTGATATGGTATAAGGAGAGATCTTGCTCCTGAAAGATGCCCTTTGACCACCACCTTCAAACTTACTCACCATGGCATGTATTTGCCCAAGAATATACAAATTTACTGTACACAAAATTTTTAATGTAGTTAAGAAATTAAAAATAGGGCTGGAGAGATGGCTCAGAGATTAAGAGCACTGACTATTCTTCCAGAGGTCCTGAATTCAATTAACAGCAACCACATGGTGGCTCTCAATCATCTAGAATGATATCTGGTACCCTCTTCTGTATACTGCATACAATATAAATAAATAAATAAATAAATAAATCTTTCAACAAAAAGAATCTACAAATAATATATTTTTAAAAATATGGGAATAAAACATTTAGCATATGGACACAATGAAGTCTTGCTAAAACAAAAGAATGATAAACATACTATTGAAACAAAAAATTAGATTATATATATTTTGTATACCACAACTACTAAAGATCTCATGTAAGACACAAAGAAAAAAAGATATTTGTCATTTTATGTAATAAAAAATATTAGCACTGACAATATTTTTAAATATCCTGAGATTCAATGGGAAAGCATAAGTGGCTGAAGCTTTTGTCAAAAATGTTGACATCTTAATGATCCCAACCAATAAAGAATGTTCCCTATCAGCACAGGCCAAATCAAGGTATATTCTATTCAACATTTTTCTAACTGGCAGTATTAGAATTCTGACACTGCCTGTACAATGTGTAGGTAAAGCTGCAGAACAAACAATACTTGTAATACCTCACTGCATTCTTTACTTTTTTCCTTGCTGTGACTAAATCACTTGACCAAAGCAGCTTGAGAAAAAACAAAACAAAACAAAACAAAACAAAACAAAACAAAACAAACCCATACTCTGGTTTGTCTTGTGATTATTTGCTTCTTTGTTTTTCAAATTTCTACTTATTTAATTACTATCTTTATTTTTTGAGATTATAATAAAACCACAATTATTTCCACCTTTTCTTTGTCCTCTTAGTTTATCTTTTAAGATGTATACATTCCACAAAAGCTAGGAAGATACAACAGCAAGAGACTGAAATCTGGTCACATTGCATGAACAGTCAAGAAACAGAGAACAGCCTCTGTGAAATGACTCCAAAACCTTGAGTACTATCCTTTAGCCATTGGCCCATTACCATCACCTCTTACATTTTCTGTAACTTTCACAAACATTGTCACCAACAGGGAAACAGGTGCTGTTGAAAATGATTCTGCAGGAGACTTTAAAAACAATGGAGAATTGACTTTATTTTTTTAACTTTATTTTTCACATTTATTAAGTCCAATAATTTTGACCCAGATATATTCAGTCAAAGATCTGTGGCATTGCTGGAAACTAATATACTCAAGTGTACATTGGTATAGACGTTAAGACTTCAAAATCTGAAGACACCATGAATATCACCACAGAAACCCTAATTTCACTACCGATACTCATGCAAGATGACTTCCTTATTTACAATGATCTCTTCCATTGCTTTTAAAAAATAAATATTTATTATTTGGTGATTTTACATCATGCACCCCATCAAACTCAGTTATCAGACCTCTCAGATTCATGCCCACTCTTATGATCTCCCCATTTAAAAAAATGCACATTCATGCCGCTCATTTACTTACTGGAGCATAATTAAACTCCCTGTGGCTAGACCCTTAGAGAAAACAAGTCTTTCTTCATGCACACCCCTGACAGAGTCCATCAATGCAGAAGTGAGGCACTGAGTCATTTAGCTATGTTCTAGCCCTGAGTTCACTCACTGCTGGATTTTACTTTGTCTCTAACAAGGTAGAAAATTAATTTTCAAAGTACATAGCACAGCTAAAAACAAAATTGAAATCTTATTTTTATCAGTCTCACTCCTTTAAGAAATTATAGTGTTTCTGCATAATGAGGATTTATACAAATAGTGTCCATGCTACAACTTTTGAGGGCAGACAGTGCCCACAGATGGGTTGACAGATGAGCTTGTTAGATAATTTTTAAACCCTCTTAGAAACCTAGAACCTTCTTGTTTCAGTTGCTATGGAATAGTGTTTTTCTTTTGTCACCAGGCCTCCAAATTGAATGACCAAGGTCCTTTAAAAATATAGTGCTTTATCAAAGCAGTACTTGAATGAATTTGGATTTAGGATGCTTGTAACCTTTGCGGAACATTAAATGCCACATCTGTTATGAATATAAAGTCAGTCATTTTATTGTTGTTGCTGATTTTTTTAAACCAACTTCTATAATAAAATACTTGAGAACACCACTTAAAAAGAATGTGTGCTGGCTTGGCCTTACAGAAGTTTTAGCTTTAGATTCCTTTGTCCCGTGACTTTGGACACATCTAGAAGCTAAACACCAAGGCAGAGAGTTAACAGTGGAAGAAACTTCTCACCACTACTGTGCAGATATACAGGGCAAAAAAAGCAAGGAGCCTCAGAAAACTACGCCTTGAAACAGTGGTTCTCAACCTTCCTGATACTCCTATTCTTTAATATAGTTCTTTATGTTGTGGTGATGCACCAACCATAAAATTGTTTTCATTGCTACTTCATAACTGTAATTTTACTACTGTTGTGAATTGTAAGGTAAATATCTGTGATTTCTGATACTCTTAGACAATTCTTTGAAAGGGTCATTTAACCTTCTCGGGGGTCATGACCCCAATGTTGAGAAGCACAGTCATAGTAGGTTGCCAATGAGTCACTCTCTTCCGCAGAGGCCCAACATTTAACATTGTCATTAACCTACTGTAGACCATTAAAATGAAGTTCATAAATCTATTATTAATTCATAACACTAGAGGTTTTTTTTATTCAATTACATTGCTTTCTCTGAAAATTCTACATGATGGAAAAAGCCCTCAGCCTATGAACTCTTCAGATACATTCAGGGTTGTGCAATCTATGGCACATGGGCTTCAGATGGTTTAGGAAAGCCAATAATGTGGCCCAACACAAAATTTCAAATTTACTTAAAATCTTGTGATAGTCCTTTTAGAATCCAGACTAGACTGCTGCCTGTCGATCATAGGTGTAGTTTAAAAAAAAAAAAAAAGGCATAGTTTTCTCCCAAAATCCAGTGTATATGAGTAAAGAAATTCCACAGGCTTGTGATTCCAGGAGTATGACGCTCTGGAGTAGGTTACCAGTACACTTCATGGCTTCAGGAACGTACTTGTGCAGGCATCATATCTTTGATCATAGAAACCCCTCCTCTTCACAAACTCATAGTCTCACATTCTTACCTAGAATTGCTTCCTCTCCTTTTATCATCCAGGAGTCAGAAACAGCTAGGTAACAGGCTTCAATTAGAACCTTTTCCTTTTTCTGCGGCCTATAAGAAGATACTTGAGGCTTGTAACTAATTAAATCCTTAACTGGAAGCCATATTAATAGGTAATTTCCCAGAAAAGAATGATGGATGAAAGAAAGAGAGAACAATTTATGCTAGCAGACATATGTTGAGAAGGAAATCTTTAAAAATACAGTCCAGAAGCCGAAATTTTTTAAGAAAAATAAAAAATGCTGAAAAAAATGTTTAAAAGCAAAGTAGGCAGACTTTCAGCCCAAAATAGCTGTGGCTCAGAAAGCCATGGATTGATTATTGGAATTGTAAGAGAAAAATGTACAGTATTTCATTTTTTTAAAAAAGATTATTCCATTTTAGTGAGAATCTTTTTTTTATTTTTTAATAAAGTCTCTTTTATATCCATGTATCTCCTTATTCAAACATCGTTCTCCAATCTCACCATTCCCAATCACTCTCTCGTCTCTCCTTCTCCTTATCTCCTTCCCAGCAAGGGAAGGAGGTCTCATGGTCCCAAGGAAGCTTAGTTGAGCATCCACTCCAGGCAGATCCACTTTCCTCATCTCAACATCAAGACTGAGTCAGGTATTCCTCTGGAGGCAATGGGCTTCAAGGTACCAGACCAAGGTGCTTGGGATCCCAAGATGTTCAGTGGTTGTGGTTTGCAGCTGGGGTGTGCTTTGCTTCTTTGTTTAAAGTCACCTAATGAGTAAGTATATCCCCTCCTTATATATATCTGGGTTTGTGATACCTCCTTCAGGAGGATATTCTCCAAATCAATGCATTTGCCTGCAAGGTTTAGGATATTATTTTTTTTCTTACTGCTGAGTAATGCTCCATTGTGTAGATGAATCAGAATTTGTATATCCATTCTTCAGTTGAGGGGCATCTAGGTTGTTTTCAGTTTCTTGCTATTATGAATAATGCTGCTATGAACACAGTTAAACTAATGCTTTTGGGATACAGATGTGCATCTTTAGGGTATATACCCAATAGTGGTATTGCTGGTTCCTTGGAGAGATTGATTCTCAATTTTCTGAGAACCTCAGTACTGCATTCCAGAGTGGCTGAACAAACTGAAACTCCCACCAACAATGGAAGAGTGTTCCTCTTGCATTGCAACCTCTCCAGCATAGGCTATTATTTGTGTATTTAATCCTAGCCATTCTGACACTTATAAGGTGATATCTCAAAGTTGTTGTGATTTTGATTTCATTGATGGCTGACGATGTTAAGCACTTTTTAAGTGCCTTTCAGCCATTTGTAGTTCTTCTGCTGAAAATTCCCTTTTTAATTCTGAACCTCATTTTTGAATTGGGTTATTTAGGATTTTGGACTATAGTTTCTTGAGTTCTCCCTATATATTAGAGATAAGTCCTCTGTCACTTGTAAGACTGGTGAAAATCTTTTCACATTCTGTATATTGTCCTTTTGTCTTATTGACTGTGTCTTTGGCTTTACAGAAACTTCTCAGTTGAAGGAGGTCCCAATTATTGATTGTTGTTCTTAGTGTCTGTTCTACTAGTGTTATATTTAGGAAGTGGTCAACTGTGCCAATGCATTGGAGGTTATTTCCTACTTTCTTTTCTATCAAGTCCAGTGTGGCTGGGTTTACGTTGAGGTGTTTGATCCACTTGGATTTGAGTTTGTGGAGGGTGATAGGCTTGGATGTATTTGCATTTTTCTATACACTACCACCCAGCTATGCCAACAGCATTTATGAAAGATACTATCATTTTTCTATTGAATATTTTGGGCCTCTTTGTCAAAGATCAGGTGTTCATAGGTTTTTGGGTTAATTTTGGGATCTTCATTCGATTCCATTGATCCACACGTATGTTTTTATGACAGTACCAGGATGTTTTAATTACTGTAGGTCTATAGTAGAACATTAAGTCAGGGATGGTGATGCCTATGACGTTCTTTTGTTGAGCAAAATTGTTTTGGCAATCCTGGCTTTCCTGTTATTGCAAATGAAAGTGAGTATTGTTCTTTCAAGGACTGTAAAAAAAGGTGTTGGGATTTTGAGGGGAATTGCATTCAATTTGTAGATTGTTTTGGTAGGGTTTTCAGTTTTACTATGTTGATCCTACATATCCAGAAACATGGTAGATCTTTCCATTTTCTGATATCCGCTTCAGTTTCTTTGTTCAGTGATTTTGATTTAAAGTTTTAACAAATAAATTTTTTACTTCCTTGGTTATAATTGCTTCAAGGTATTTAATGCTATTTGCAGCTATTATAAAGTGTGATCAATTTAAAAACCTAGGGTGAACATTACTTATTCATCTCAGGATAAGTTGATCAAGATGAGACATTAATTCCAAATATTTATGCCCCTACTATAAAGGCACACACCTATGTAAAATAAATACTACTGAAGCTTAATACCCACATTAATTCTCACACTCTAATTGTGGGAGACTTCAATACCCCACTTTCACCCTTGTATAGGTCAAACAGAGAGAAACTCAACAGAGAAATAAGGAGTATCACAAAGGTTATAAATATTTACAGATGCTTCTACACAAATACAAAGGAATATATATATTTCTCAACACAATAAGGTACTTTCTCTAAAATTGACCACATAATTGGTCACAAAGCAAACATGAATAGATAGAAAAGAATGGAAATCTTTTGTGTCATATCAGACTACCATGGTCTAAAGTTAGAGTTCAATAATATTAAAAATCACAGAAAGCCTACCATCTCATGGAAACTAAAAACACTCAACTGAACCATCTCTGGGTCAAGGGAGAAATTAAGAAAAAATAATCAATGACGTCCTAGAGTTTAACAAAAACGAATCCATAACATACCCAAGCTTATGGGACAGAATGAAAGCAGTCTTAGGTGGAAAATTCATAGCACTAGTTGCCTATATGATAAATCTGGAGAAATCCTATACTACAGAAATAACAGCACAGGTAAAATCCTTAGAACTATTAGAAACAAATAAAACTTAGAGCTGAAATCAATGCAATTGAAATAAAAAGAATAATATAAAAAATCAATGAATCAAAGAGCCTGTTCTTTGAGAAAGTCAACAAGATAGATAAACCCTCATCCAAACTAACTGAAAAGCATAGAGTAAGAGAGTATCCAAATCAACAAAATCAGAAATGAAAAGGGGGATATAACATCAGATCCCCAGGAAATAAAAAGAATTATCAAGTCATATGTTGAAAATCTATACTCCACAAAAGGGGAAAAACTAAAAGAAATAGATATCTTTCCCAACAGATACCACTTACCAAAATTAAATCAAGATCAGATTACATACCTAAACAGACCTATAGCTCCAAAGGAAATTGAAGCTGTTATTAAAAGTCTCCCAAGTACAAAAAGCCCCGGTCCAGATGGTTTTAATGGAGAATTATACCAGACATTCAAAGAAGAACTAAAACCAATACTCCTCAAATTGTTTCATACAGTAGAAACCTAAGGAATATTGCCAAACTCTTTTTATGAGGCCACAATTACTCTAATACCCAAGCCACTCAAAGACACAACAAAGTAGGAGAACTACAGACCAATTTCCCTCATGAATATTAATTCAAAAATTCTCAAAAAAATTCTGGAAAACCATAAACAACAACATATAAAAAATATTATCCACCACGATCAATAGGCTTCATCCCAGAAATGCAAGGATGGTTCAACATATGAAAAACTGTTAATGTCATCCGTCATATAATCAAGCTGAAAGAAAAAAAAAACAAATACTTATATTCTTATATGGGGAAAAAGTCTACCTTGTTAGGTATTAGGATGGCAACACCAGCTTGTTTCTTGAAGCCATTTGATTGTGAAATTTTTCCCAACCCTTTACTCTGAGCCTGTTTCTGTCTTTGGGGTTGTGATGTGTTTCTTATATGCACTAGAAAGACAGTTCTTGTTTTGCTATCCAATGTGTTAGGGTGTGTGTCTTTTTATAGGTATATTGAGACACTGATATTAAGGGATATTAGTGACCACTGATTGTTTTTTCTTGTTATTTTTGGTGGTAGATTTTATGTATTTCCTTTCTTTAGACTGTTCTTCTGTGGGATTATCAATTGTGGTTTCATGGTTATATCTAGGACTCTTAGGTTGGAGTTTTCTCTCTAATTATTTCTAAAGGGATGATTTGTGGATAGGTATTGTTTAAGTTTGATTTTGTCATGAAATATCTTGTTTGATCTATCCATGGTGATTGATAATTTTGCTGGGTATAGTAGTCTTAAAGGTGTTTTTTGTGGTTGTTTCCTTCTATTTCCTCTTCATTTCTATCTTCAGATATTAGTGTTTTAGAACCACCAGTTTCTTCTGGTATTGCCCCAATTGTTCTATATATTGTTATATGTATTCTTGCACTGGTGTCTGCACATTGCTTCAGTTGTTCACACTTAGTCAGTGTGGTTAGAGGGCTTGTTTGTCTCTTCTTACCTCTGAACACTGGGTCTGCATGTTCTTTGACTTTTCTCTGGACACAGGCCTATGTTTCAAAGGTGTCTGTCTGTCTATGATGAACCAGTTAACCCTGGAGACAGGGCCCTGCTTTGGGAGTTACCTTCTGCTAGAAATTGCTGGGGAAGAAACCTTCCAGTTTTAGCCAGTATGCTAGCTTAGAGTCTGAGATCAGGATCTTGGCATGATCCAGGCCCCTGTAGAGGGATTCTTCCTGCAGGGAGTCCAGAAGCTGAGGTTCCCTCACCTCTCCATTTTCTCTGGACATGTTTCAGAGTCTGTCTGTGATGATGCAGGTTGCCCTGGAAGTGGGGCCCTGCTGTGGGAGTTTCTTTCTGCTAAGATTCACTGAGGAAGGACCATCCCAGTTTTAGCCTAGGTCCAGTCAACTAGCCGAGACTTCTTGAGTTTGCTCTGGACAGGGTTAATAGTCCGTCTGTCTGAGAAGATGCAGCTCACCCTGCAGCCATTTATGTAGATTTTGTGAGTTACTGTGAACCTTTTTTTTCTAGAAGTGAGCTCCAGGCTAGGTGATTACCAAGGCCTGACTAGAATTTTGGGTTTCTTTCTAAGCAGAAATTCTATTTTCTTGACCACAGAATTTGCTAAATGGGCCTTCTTTGCTGTTCTAACTCTTGTGTCCTGATTTAAAATGAAAAAAATAATCCCAATGACAGTAATTAAATGATAAACTCAAGTAATATTTTTGACCTACAAATTTTATTCCACATCATAGTATATTCAGGGATGAGTATAATAGTCTGGAATGTGGGCTTTCTCTGAATGCTAGTCAGTTGTGTCTGGACCAATAAGTATGCTGTCTCTGTTTCAAACATGTAATGATGAAGGTGGAGGACAACCACTGGCAACTACAGCACACAGACAAAGTGACAGTAGAGTGATAGTTGAATGGCCAAGTTCGGATTGCCAAAGAGACCACCGAAGACTGGAGAAGTCCAGAATGTAACAGTAAGGTTTATTGTAACCCAAGACTATGTAGGGGGGCTAGTATCTGCACTCCCAGCACAGCAAGAAGGAGAGGAGCTCTACTTTCTTTGTGAATCTAGCTATTTAAAGGGGACTACCACAAGGTTGGGGATTGGCACTGGTGCAATTCTTTTTGATTTATTTTTACTTTTGAAGGTCCCTGCTTTCTCTTATCTTTATCTTTCCTTGTCCATAGATTTACACCTCAGTCCTTGGAGCCAGGATGTCTCTTGGGGTGGTTTATTAGTCATTACCCGATGGTCTGGTGGTCAGGCATCCTCTCTCTGTGCTCTGGAAGTTTTCTCTCCCAAGGGAGATACCACCATCTTGCCTGTCTTCCATCTAATTTGAGATACCTTTGTCAAGGATCTTCTTTCCTCAGAGAATATGGGGAACAGGGGTCCTACAATAGTCCTTTATTATTTTTTCTTGACTGAGAGAGAGATAGGAAAATTTATTTAACAAGAAGCTTAGAACCTTGAAAAGAGGACTAGGGATAGTGAGATATTGAGAAGTCACATTCATTAGGGATTTGACAGAAAGTAGAATGCTTGTCCCCCATTAAAAGCACTTCAATTGTTTCCTCAATGTGATGGTTTGAATGACAATGGCTCTCATAGGCTCATTTATTTGAATAGTTAGTTATCATGGAGTATTAGGAAATGTGACCTTGATGAAGGAAGTGTTACTGAGCTTTGAAGTTTCAGAAAGGTCACAGCAGTCTCTGTCTCTCTGTCTCTCCTTCTCCCTATCCCTGTTGCTTGTGGATCAGGATGTAAAGCTCTCATATACCTCCCCTAGAATGCCTGTATTCTTCCCACAGTGATCATGGATTAATCCTCTAAAATTTTAAGCAGGCCCTTAAATAAATGATGCCTTTCTAAGGGTTGCTTTGGTCATGATATCTCTTCACACCAGTAAAACAGTAACTAAGACACATAGAATTTCTAAAAATATTTATTTCTTTATATAACAAGTTTTTCTCTGTCCCACAAGCAAACTCCTGAATAATGTCAAAAAGACTTATTATTAATTATGAGAACTCAGTTTATAGCTTTGACTTGTTCCGGAGTAGTTCTTACAACATAAATTAAGCCATTTTTATTAATCTACATTTTGCCCTGTGGCTTTTGACTTTTCATTCTGCATGTCTAGCTCCTCTATATGTCATTGTTTCTCCTTTCTTGTAAGAGCTCTCTCCTCCCTGAAATCTTACATATGCTTCCTGACTAACTGTTCAACTTTTTATTGCACCAATCACAACAGTATACCTTTATACAATGCTCAAATACTCCACATTTTATTTGTGTGTTTGTTTATTTGTTCATTCATTTATGTGTCTGTCTGTGTATATCTATGCATGCATACCATGACACTTGTGCGGAGACCAGAAAACAAATTATGGGAGTTCTCTCTTTCTTCTATGGGCTTCTTAAGAATTGTTCTCATGCCTTTAGGCTTAACAACAGGTAACTTTACCTTTTGAGCCATGCAAATGGTCCCTCAATTGCCTATGTTTTATATGGCTATTTCTTTTTTTCTCCCTCTGTTTTATTCTGTTGGTATTAACTGAATATTTCTATCCTTTTCAACTCTTTTTTTATTCTGCTTGTCTTAATGATAGATCAAATCCAACATACAAATTATGGTATTTAGTCTAATTTTTGCAAATCTAACACTTGTGTTCAAAGTGTAAAACCTTTAAGAAGAATGAAAAGAGCTACTACCAACCTTTCAAATTCAAAATGATTGAGTGGCAACTATCATTGTGACTCATGGGCCAAATTAATGTACATGATTTGAGTAATTCTGTAAGCAGTGATGTCAGCAATACAGAATCACATGCACACAAAGAAGGTTTTTATGTAATCATTTTAACATTTGTCTTATGTGCTAAAAAATTTATCAAAGATGCTACTTTGTGTTGAGAACAAACAGATTCTTAAAACTAATTACTAGATTTTATAACTCTAAAGAGGTACTTAGGAATCCTAGCTCTAACATTTGTTTCTGTTTTTACCTTGCCAAATAAAACAGCTAAAGTCCTCTTACACAGTAGCTTTTTATGTGATAAGTACACATTATAAATGATTAAAGTATAAATTATAAAGTATGTGAATGCAAAATACTTAGTAAATTCTTAAGAATGTGTTTAGAAAATAGAAATTAGCATCTTCCTAATATGAAAACTATGGCAATCCTAAAGATAAATTACCTGAAAATTTTTTCTAACTGTTTATTTATGAGACAGGGTATCATGTGTCTTAGGGTGGACTAAAACTCAATAGGAACCAGTTAATAACATTGAAGTCCTCATCTTTTTTCCTCACCTCCCAAGTGCTGAGATAAAACATCTAATATGTTGTATTAAACCCAGTTTTTCATGTGCTACACAAAGGCATTCTACCAATAAAATCATACCTCTGGTCCTTATATAAATGTCTTTGTTTGTTTTGGAACATTTCTAGTTCTTAGTCATGGCACCATAAAGGAAAACATGAGGATTGATTAGGTTTATATTTGTAAGAACCAGTGTGATAAAACCCTAGTAATCCTCAAAACAAAAATATAACATGTATGCCATTCATAACTACAGAATTTTGTCATTATAAGTCTTGAAACTGAATGATATAATTAACTGTTCTTCAGCCGTCTGTGTTGTACATTATATTAGTAGAAAATAATGTCTAGCTTGAGCTCAATGAATGCTCAGCTATGGAAGGGGCTGTCCTTCTACCTATGTTTAGGTCCAATGCACCCTAAAATGTCTTTTCTGATGGTAGGCTGACATTACTAACTCTGTAACAATGAAAGAAGAAAACAGTAAAAATAACTCATGAGTTGGTATATTGAGCGCTGAGGTCAGGAAAAGGATGAGCCATTACTAACAGATATTACTGTTGTTTATCTCATGATACATAAATGGCATCAGTGGAAAAGATAAACCAGAAGCTAAGCTATTAAATGCTTATTGTGTAAGGTTTAATAAGAATGTTCCCCATAGGCTCATATATTTGCATGTTTGATTGCTTGCAGGTAGAACTGTTTGCTAAGGATTTGCAGTTGCATTCTCATTGAAGTAGGTGTGTCACTGAGTATGGCTTTAGAGCTCCAAAGTTCAAGCCATTTTAATTACTTCTCCCTTTGCCTCCAACTTTCACATAAGGTGTAAACTCTCAGATATTATCCTAGAACCATGCCTGCCTGCCTACTACCAAGTTTATTCAAATGATGAAAATATACTTACCAAATGAAACTCTAAGCAAGTCTCCAATTAAATTTTTTCTTTCATAACTTTAGTTGCTCTTTGAGTTTTTTAACAGCAATAGAAAATTGGCTACAATACTAGTTTCTGACAAGAATATCCAATTTAAAATGGCAGCAGGCTCTCTCAAATTCCCTTGTCAGTTTCTACTAGATATTATAAACACCTGATTAGATTATGGTATTTTAATCTGTTGCTTTTAACTTTAAAACCTTATCCAAGGGGAAACTCTTTCAGAACTTTCAATCAGAAAATTCAGATGATAGCCCCCATATGGCTTTTTCAGTTGATTTATGCTATATATTTTTAACATATAATGTAATGATCTTTATCTATCTACCTCTCTCTATCTATCATCTATCTATCTGTCTGGCTGTGTTAGTTATTTGCACGTGGCACATGAATGGAATCTCAACACTGGAAGTGCCACACTAGAGTTTATTACAGCAGGGAGCAGAGATAGGCGCAGAAGGGAGCAGAGAGAGAAGGGGAAGAGGCGGGGCCTTGTGTGAGCCCTTTCATCAAAAGGGTGGGCGAGCCCATGTTTGCATCACCACACTCATGGAGATGATTGACACTGTTGCATTCCAGGTGAATGCAAGCTTTGGAAATCCTTACAGTCTGTCTATCTACAGAACTATCTCTCTCCTATTCATTCATTGTGTGGTTTACTTACTCATTCAAAACAAAAATTTGTAAATGGTAGATCATTCTATAAATGGTATACATCACCTGGCATTTTCATGCCTTTTTGTAGCATACTGATTAATGTTTATCAGGAGGAGTCTCTACCTGAGACATAGCCCACCAAAGTAACACAAAACCTAGGGCCACCATGGTAGTTCACTTTTTTTTTTGGCCAGTTACTAATTTGAGAATTTACAAGAAAAAGTTATCTATGAAAAAATCCTAGCAAAAGTATCTTAGCAATATATATGTGCACCCCTTGTGTGCGTATGTATGTGTGTAAAGACTTGTTTATGCAAAATTAATACTGATGAGAGGTATTACCACCTGATGCTAAGCAGCCATACTGTAGTGACAAGCTGAAATGATGAGAACTGGTGAATAGCAAATATAATTGCTATAAAGCAACCTATAGCGGACATTCATAATTATTTCTTGAGATCAATTTCTGTCTGATTTCATAATCAAATTCAATAAATAATTCTGCTTTTGAAGCCTCCATTTATCTACAAATTGAAAGAATGATAGGTAATTATTTTCTCAGATCTTATCTAGTATTTGAGTACAGGCCAAGACCTTCTCTCAGCTGCCAACTAAATACCTTTACCAGGATATTGAGCAGACATTGATGATACAGTAAAAAGAGAAATTTGAGGACATACTCAATAACTGCAGAAATTGAAACCACACAGTGGCAACCACAGAAACATAAGGTTTCAAGGCATGTCACCTGAGGCTGACTGCAAGTTGAAGTTTCCAAGGTCTTGGTCATTTGAACAGCTACACAAACTAAGTATTTTAACATTTTTACTATAGCTTTAATGTGGCCCTTCTTGGAAATGTCAGCCTCACTTGATTTCATTAAGTTTCTCAGGTCCAGTAAGAGAGGACTAGTTCCAGTTATGTAAATGTAAGAAGATCTAAGCTTGAAAACTTTCACAAGTAATTTAACTTTATGTTTACTTCATGGAATATGATGTCCTCATAGGACATTATAGTAATAATACTTTTTCCATATTATTAAGTGCTATTTTAGTCAAATATTCATTAATACTTAAAAAAAACTTGAATCAGTTAATTTAATAAAGAATGATCTATTTCAGTCTGAGTTTTAGAATTTAAAAGATCAAAATGCATTTGTCTGCCAATGTGACTGCTTGTGAAAATCACTGAGCATAACTGCCATCAGTCTCTATAAGAAACAATGATCACAGCTGGGGTGGTATTTCATGCTTATATGTGCATATGAGAGGATGAGACTGGGCAATCTCTGTGGGTTTAGGGACAGCCTGTTCTACACAGGTAGTTCCAAGTAATCCAGGATGACATAGAGAATTTCTGATTTAAAAAAGTATAATAGAAATAAAAAAATAAACATTTCTTCCTTATAGAAAAAAAAAAAAAAAAAACAGAAAATCTGGCATCCTTAGAAGGCATAGTCCCAACAATGTAAAGACTTCTTCCTAGAAATCACCTTGTGAAAAAGCAGAGCATTTTCTCAAGAACAAATATTTTATCATAATAGATCCTTAGACAATATAACACATGTTTAAACACTGAAGAAGTGGCTCTTAAGTGCACAATAAACAGAAGTAGCCTTTGGCAAAACGCTCAGGCCGACAAGTTTAAGAGAAACACAGTTTCATTTCTTGCTCTACATAGAACACAGTCTCTGATACTCTCAAGCTGCTGAGTAAATATTTGTTCAGTCCTTCACAGATAAAAGAAGATTTCCAAATAGGGAAGATAAAATATTGTAGAACTGTCATGCTGATACCTTTCTGCCCTGTGTTTTTTAGACCTGAAAGTCTCTCTGTCAGCAAAATTCATTCATCTGTGGAATGTCAACTGTATTCTACTTTCTACAGCAGGTATCAGTGATGCACAGAGCTGACAAGTATAAACACTGAATAAATAAACTTGAGATAGAAGCAGAAAAAGCATATTTCCTCTTCTCAAATCTGCAGATGATTCTGAAAGAAATGGACAGTGCATAAAAGCAACATCAATGTGAGATATTAGGAAATTATATACCTGAAATACTGATGGACAATTAAGGCACATCCTCATATTGAAATAGAAGAAATTGGCTGATTACTTTTAGCTTCCTTTTAAAGAGCATCCTCTACAGCAACAATTTAGTGAGAGAAGTAATGACATTTTATTCTTGAATAAATTCTACAATATGGATGATCAATATATTCAAAGGAACATTATTCTTTGCAAATAATAAAGGACATTTTTAAAAGACAATCAAAAAGTCTTTATAAAATTTCTTTCCTTGTGATGTTAGTGAAGCAAATGCAATCTTTTCAGATAGTCAACCTTTGACAAAATACTTTGATGACAGTTGCAATCTAAATGATCTTTTCCAGAAGTTTCATTTTTTTGCATATTATTTTCTCCTTCTATAAAGTAATGACAATGAAGTCTAGCATACCTACATGTCATGGAGATTAAATAAGTTTGTGTGTACATGTAATTATGATATAATATTAATGCATATGCAATGTTCAGCTAAGAATTCTTTCCTTGGCTGAGTGAAGTATCAGGATTTGTAGATGCTGCTGTGTGGTTGGATGGAAGTAAATGGAGAGTCACTTACGATGATATTCTCAAAAGTGGATTACTTACCCTTGTTGTTGCTGAAACATAATTCTCAACAAAAAGCAACTTAAAGACTGGAGAGTTTACTTCAAGTCAAACTTTTTGGTTCAGGCCATTGTGGTACAGAGGACAGAGTGATGGAAGTCTGAGGTAGTTGGCCACATTATGTGCATAATCAGGAAACAAAGAGATTAAAACCACCAATCCTCATGTCATCTTCTTTTATGTCATCAGGAAACCCATACCATTGAAGCACATTAACTACATTTATAATAGGTCTTCACACCTCAGTTACCTTATCTGAAATCACCCTTACATAAAACATCAAGGACTTGTCTCAAAGGTTATTTTAGATACTAGTAAGTTAACAATAAACATTAATCCTTATAGCTAGGTTATTCAACTTCACGACACCTGAAACTTGTCTTTTGTGATAGACAATAACCATGTCCTGTCATGGTAATCAGGAGCATAAAGTTACCCTGTGTTATTAAGAAACAATACACTACAGGGCAAGCAGGCATATAGTCTTTTCCAAACCTGCTGTCCTGGTTGGAAAGATCATGGTAAGTGAGGAAATTCATTTGGCACAATAGCAAAGCTTTTTACAATCTGAATTTGCTTTTGGTGAGGTTTATAAATGTTCTCCATTTTGCACTACATATTCTGTGGGTACATTAATATTTCATTCAAAAGTTTCAGGGATTCTATTGTGTAAATAAGTGTTTATTGAAGAAATCATGATTTGACATTTATCTTTCTTTTTTATTATGAATAAAGTCACATCTTCTATCCATGTATATCCCTATTCAAGGTCCACTCCTCCTCCCGCTCCTTACAGTCACTCTCTCTCCTCCACATTTCCTCACCTCCTCCATGGCATGGGCCCTTTATTGCTCAGTTCAACATCCACTCCTGGCAGATACAGTTTCCTCACCCCACCATCAACACTGAGTCAGTTGTTCCTCTAGAGGGAGTTGAATCCAAAGTGCCATTCCAAGATGTTTCAGATCCAAAGCAGTTCAGGGTTTATGGTTTGCAACCTGGACATAGTTTGCTTCTTGCTTTTTTGTTTAGAGTCCACTAATGAGTCAGTACATCCCCCTGCTTATCTTTCTGGGTTTGTGAAACTCTCTCAGGAAGATAATCCCCAAATCCATCTATTTGCTGCAAATTTTAAGATATCATTTTTTCTTACTGCTGAGTAGTATTTCATTGTGTAGATGTACCAGAGTTTGTTAATCCATTCTTCAGTTGAGGGGCAACTAGGATGCTTTGAGGTTCTTGTTGTTATGAATAATGCTGCTATGAACATAGTTGAGCTAATGCCTTTGGGGTGTGAATGTGCATCTTTAGAGTATACACCCAGAAGTGATATTACTGGATCCTTGGGGAGATTGATTCCCAGTTTTCTAAGAAACCACCATATTGCATTCCAGAGTGGCTGAACATGCTTATGCTATCACTATCAATAGAGAAATGTTCTCCTTGCTCAGCAGCCACTCCAGCATAGGCTGTCATCTGTGCCTTTTATCTTAGCCAATCTGACAGGTGTCAGGTGGTATCTCAAAGTTATTTTGATTTCTATTTCTCTGATGGCTAAAGATGTTGAGTACTTTTTCAAATGCCTTTCAGTCATTCCTAATTCTTCTGTTGAGAATTCCCTTTTTAGTTCTGAACTCAATTTTTTGATTGGGTTATTCAAGGTTTTGGGCTACAGTTTCTTGGGTTCTTTAATGTAGCAGGATACAAGATTAGCTGAAAGAAACCAGTAGTCCTTCTATACACTAAAGATAAAAGGGCTGAAAAAGAAATAACAGAGACATTACACTTTATAATAGCTGCAAATAGCATTAAATACATTGAAGTAACTATGACTAAAGAAGTAACAGATATATTTGACAAAAAATTTAAGTCACTGAAGAAAGAAAATGAAGAGGATATCAGAAAATGGAAAGATCTTCCATGTCCCTGGATAGATAGGATCAACATAGTAAAAATGACAATTCTTCTAAAAGCAATCTACAGATTCAATGCACTGCCCATCAAAATCCCAACACAATATTTTATTGACCTTGAAAAAAACAATATTCAACTTCATGTGGAATAACAGGAAAGCTAGGATTGCCAAAAAAAGCTTACTCAACAAAAGAACCTCAGGAGGCATTACCATCCTCAACTTCAAGTTATACTATAGAGCTACAGTAATAAAAACACCCTGTTAGTGGCATAAAAACAGACTTGTGGATCAATGGTATTGAATTGAGGATTCGGGCATTAACCTAAAAACTTCTGAATACGTGATCTTTGACAAAGAGGCCCAAAGTATTCAATGGAAAAAGATAGTATCTTTAACAAATGGTGTTGGCATAGCTGGATGGTATTGTGTAGCAAAATGCAAATAGATCCAAGTCTGTCACCTTGCACAAAACTCAAATCCATGTGATGCATTTCCAACGTGGGCCGAACACCCGCCTAAAGCCTGAGAAAGTTTAAAAAGCTTAAAGAGCATTCTAGATCACTGAAACAGAGCCAAAAGTGGCTTTCTGAATTATGTATTTGAATTGATTTATGGTACAGAGACGGTGCGGTGTTCAGGCAGGAATTTAAAAATGGCACTTCCAAGGCACACTGCTTAAAGTCATATGTTTCACAGAAGGCTTGACATAAGTGTGATTGATTTTAGATTTCTGCTTATACTGAACAGAAAGGAAACAGTTAAAAATGGTTTTTGTGGTAGCAGCATTTCCTGAGTCTGCTCTGGTTGCCAGCATCGAGAGAGATGCAGCAGGCACCTCAGCCATATTCAAAAGCCACCAAAAGGGGCGGTGTCAGCAATTAAAGTGATACCGACATTTTAAAAGCTCTTTGAGTTGGAAAATGATTAAGAATTCTCAATAAAACAGATTTAGACTCTCAAAACCTCTAAACAAGGAACAATGTATGTAAAATACACATAGGCTTCAGAGATAGACAAAAAAGGGTAAAGACAGCCTTTTAAGAAAGAGAAATAGAAATAAAGATTTAAAAAAAGGCTATGTAAAGATGGCAAATAAAAAGAGAGTCTGGATTATGTTTATTTTGTTTTCTTTAAATTTTTTAACTTTTAATGAGCTAATTGCAGAGAGACAATTGATTGCTAAGGCTGCTAAGTTAAATAAATGCATATACTTTAAAGTTATCTTGACTTTGAAATCTGTTTACAAAAATATGTAACTTGGGAAAAGAGTTTCTGCTTTTGTCTCCACAGAAGATCAAAACCTGTGGATTGGTTCTTGGCAAATGTGGTTCCATTTGCCAAGACCACCTGAAATCTCTGATGGGAAGATCAGCTTCTAAGATGGACAGTTGAGATGATCCAGCTTCAAAACCCCATGAGATCAACATCCTTTGACAGCAGGAAGCAGTAAAAGAAAGAAATGTCAACATAAACCCAACCACACTGAACTGGATAGAAAAAAAAGTGGAAAATACCCTCCAATTAATTGGCACAGGTGACCACTTCCTAAATATAACACCAGTGGCACAGACGCTAAAAACAACAATCAATAAGTGGAACCTCCTGAATCTAAAAATATTCTGTAAAGCTAAGGACCCAGTAAATAGGACAAAACTACAGCCTACAGAAGAAAGATTTTCACCAACCCTACAAGTGATAGAGGAGTGATCTCTAAAATATATAAAGAACTCAAGACATTTATTTTTCAAAAAGAGTTCATTCTTTTCACTGCCTTTTTACTGCTTTGTAAGTTGTATCTTCTGTCAGCTCCTTAAAACAGGAAAATAGTAAATTCCAAAAAAATCTCCTTATTCTTTACATGCTTCTACTAACAACAGCAAAGGAAAAGAAAATACAGTGTGCATTGTGTGGTTGATGACTCATAGCTATTGGATTTGAAACTGCCTTACTAGAATAAAATACCACAAACAAAAAATAATTAAGAAGATAGTACTAATTTTGGCTAAAGTCCATCATTGTGGAAAAGGCATAGGAACATCCAGATGGTCCGGATGCTGGATGATTACTTTTACATCTACTTTCAAGAAGTAGACAGAAGAAACAGGAAGAGTGGCAAGGTTCTAATTACTCAAAACTGAATGCCTGTGACTTAATTTCTCTGCCAAAATTCTACCTCCTAAAAGTTCCATAATATTCCTAACAGTTTCAACAGCTCTAAACCAAGTGCCAAAATACAAGCAAGGGGACATTTCTCATTCACACAGCATCTATACTATTTCCTTTGTTTTATGAGTCAGGGTATCTCAGTGATCTGGAAGTTGTTTATCATTGAGCCCCAGGGTTCTCTCTGTCTTTGCTTTACATATAAAGAAACTGCAAGAATAAAGTACCATGTCCAATATTTCAAAGGTGGGTAATAAGAACCAAAGTCACATACATCTCAATGCAAGGTAAGCACTTTAATGACTGAGAACAAACACCTGCCCAAGTAATTCTCTTGTGACCATATACATAAATTCCACTGAATTTGGTTTAAGTAGAATTATGTTATAAATTACTGTCTTCACCCCAATAAATGTACATCACAAATATGTTTTTGAATACTTGTACTCAGTGAAATGTGGATAGCAATTTACATAAATGTTAAATAATGTTTTATAAACCAGAAAGATAAACACATTTTAAGTTTAAAATATTGGCAATTATTCTGTAGGGCATCTTGGTAGCTATGTATTCATGGTGGTTTTAATGTAAGTAGTCCATACAAGTTTATAGGCAATGGCACTATTTTGTGGTATGGCTTGGTCATAGTAGGTATGGTGTCTTGTTGATGAAAGTCTGTCACAGTAGAGGCAGGGGTTGATATATACTAAAGCCATGCCCAATATTTCAGCCAGCTCCTTGTTGACTTTTAATTAATAACTTTGACTCCTCTCTGCTAAATCACTATGTCTGCCTGTAAATCACCATGTCCCACTATGAAGATAATGGACTAATCCTCAAAAACTGTAAGCCATCTGATGAAATGGTTTTCTTTATGAGATTTTACATAGTGATACTGTCCTTCCATAGCAAAAGAAACAGTAACTGAGCCAGAAATTCATGTCAAGGTCTGGAATATTGTTGTGAAAGAATGATCCATATTTTAGTTTAGAGATATGTAGACTTTTGTAGTTTGCATTAAGAAAGTAGAATATTTAAAGACTGCTCAATGGGCCATATTAATTATATTATGAAAGACAGTTGTGTTAAGAGTTATATGAACAGTGTGGATATCAAAAAGGTTTCAGAGAAGAATATTAATTTATTATCTAGATATTTTTTCTTGTGATATTTTGGTGAATAATAGACCTGCAATATGTACTGAAAAGTCGGTGTGAGTCTAAAATGTGAAAATATGAATTGAATCTGTTGGCAGAGGAAATCTCAAAAACAACCTAGTATTGACTCTGTTGTGTGATTATTACCCATGAATCATAAAGATGTACAAAGAAAAGTATCAAGATGAGCATGGAAAAAACAAAATATTTTTTTTAACAAAATGGAACAATAGAAAGGAGAATGGTGAAAAGTCTTGTATTCAAAGAGATAAACACATTAATAAATGGAATAAAATGACTTATGACCAAAAGACAGGTTTCAACCCAGCTAAGTTTAAACCTTTTTAAATATAATTTTACATTTCATCCTTGCACAAGAACTATGCTAATCTTCTCTGTATCGTTCCAATCTGAAACACCTTGGACTGGCATCTTGGATCCCATTTCCTCCGGAAGAACACCTGATTCAGTCTTGATGTTGGGGTGAGGAAAACAGATCTGCCAGGAGTGGATGCTGAACTAAGCCACACTGGGACCTTGGAACCTCCTGCCCTTACTGGGGAGGAGATAAAGTGATGGAGAGAAGAGAGAGTGACTTGGATGGGCAGGAGAAGGAAGTTAGTTAGAACAAGGGGATCCATGGATAAAAAATATGACTTTATTCACATTAAAAAAGAAATATAATTTTTAAAATTCTTAGAGAAAGGTGGGGTATGGTTAAACATGAATTGTAGTTTATATGTAATGAAAACTCAGAGCCAGATATTGAGGAAAAGCTGAAATATCAGAGAGAGGAAACAGAACACAGTCAAACCTCACCTGGCTAACTTCTCAAGGCAAAAGCTTTCTTACAGCTTTCTCAGCCTGGTTCCTCATTGCTTCTACAGAATAAATATATGTTTTCCTACACCTGCCTTAAATACCTTCTTTACCAACCAAGATGTTTCACTTCAGGGTCTAACTCTGCATCATATTTTAGAGTTAAGATTAAAGGTGTGAGCTACTACTTTTAGGTAGTTAGGTCTTGAGTTCACAGAAATACAGAAAACTCTCCTTTTTTGACGTCATAGAATTAAAAGTATATTTTACCACTCCTCGTCTTTCCCATGCTGGATCTAAAGGCAGGAGTTACCACTTTTTGAACCTCCTGGCTCCACTGTGGGTGGATGTGTTCTCATAGTTCAGATTGCTTTATTAAATATAAAATATATCAACAAACATCTCCTTTTGTATCAAAAATTTAAAAAAGTTATAAGAAAAATTTGCAATAGGTACAATAATTGTATATAAGCAATAGTTAGATTAGTAAAGTCCAGTCCATTAACAATGGACAAGTTCAAAAAATATTTTATTATTCATCCTATTTTGGTGAGCCCAAAAGTTTGTACTTAATTTACTTTGTATCTAACTTAAATTACTAAATAAAAACTTTGTTTCAATGCCTCTTCAACCTATACTCTTTGGGACCTCCTGTCCATGCTGGGGCAGAGATAGGGAGATGTGGAGAAGGAAGAGTTACCTGAGGGGATGGGAGGGGGAAGGAAACTTGAATAAGGATATACACAGATAGAAAATGTGAGTTTATTCATAATAAAAAATAAAATAAAATAAAAATAAAAACTTTTACTTTTTAACTTCTAAGTGGACTTCTTTTCTAAAACTCAATAGAAAACTATAACTATAAATATCACATCTTCAACTCCCTCAGAGACCTAAAAGGGAATTAATATTAACTAAGTAAAAAGCATGGGTAAGCAAGCAACTTCCAAAATATGTAAGATATAAAATAGCTGGATTCCTGGCCATTTGCCCAAATATCTTCTGCATTATTGAAGTATACATCTCTGCCCTATAGGCCTAACATGTCTGACAGACTTCTCTGTGAAGCAGGAGATTTTCAAAAACCTTCCTACTTTGTGTTGGCAAGCTTCAAAAATTCTTGTGTGTGTGTGTATGTGTGTGTGAGTGAGTGTGTGTGTGTGTTACCTGCTTGTCCATTTTGAACATTATATTGTCAGCAGTCCAGGCAATACTACTTTCCTGCCCAGTGGCTAACTTTTGTCACAAAGAAGGTAAACTCCATATGCAATTTATGTGAGGTCTATAATCTTCTCTAAAGTAGATTGGTGTTGTAAGGAACAGTTGTCCTATTGTCATAAAAATAAGAACCTATATCATTAAAATATTTTAAATGCCATGTTCTATGGATCTCAGAAGTGTTTGAAGACTTGTTCATCTAAATTATATCTGTTTAATTTGAAAACATACCTAAATGACTATAAGTTTGATTGTAATGTCTAACTACTAACTTTCATTTTTATGTATCCTAATCAGTTGGTAATAATAACTTTCATGGATGAGCAAATTGTATTACATTGTTAGATGAAATGTATATGTATAGTACCTTCAACAAGCATAAAGATATATGTACAGTAATCAAATTAACCTCAACTTTATATCTATATATACAATTTATATACAATATACAAAAAATCCAATCCAATTTAAAATCTTTAAACCTAGTAATTGCTTTTTAAAATTAGATTCAATTATCTACCCCTTTTTACTTTCCTGCTTTTATTTAAACAAGATCTCTGAATCTAATTTCTCCTGTTTAGCTTTTTTTAAGCATAATCAATAAGAACTTTTAACCAAATACCTTAAACAATGACAATCATCCATAATCCAGTGAAAGACTTAAAACCACCAACTCTATCTTTTGGGTATGTAAGAACCATGTTCTTAAATTAACTTCCTGCTCTTTTGGTATGATAGTATATTTGGGGGATCCTAAAAAGTAAAGTTTTGTTAATTGTCAAGCCATGAAATAAGTAGCTGTATCATTTGTGGTTCAGTTGCTGCAAAACAGAAAAGTGCACTGCTTATTTCAAGTTCGAGCTAGAGTAGTCTGTGAAGCAAGTTCATCTCAGCTAGCAAACTTGAAACTGTCCTGAGCAGTTTGTAGTCCAAATGTGATCTTCAGTTGGCATTTGTGAACCTAGTGACTTTGTCGTAGTTTCTGTGAAATCATCCTTGTAGGGCCCCATCTTAGTTTAGGATATTTCAAGTCACTAATTAGGCATTGTCATGTGTCAAAGCAGAAAACTGATAAGAGATAAAAGACAACACAATGTACAGAAAGCTAAATAAAGCCTTTTTATAGTCAATTAGTGTTCTACATGAACATCAATATTATTACAAAAAGCTTAAAATGTATAAACACATTATTGATTTTAATATAAATATTTATTCAGTACAGAATTAGTAACAATAGAATATTACTTTTAGTTCTTCTACTTTATCTTATCAACTGGCTCTTCTGATATGATACAGAGATTTTGCATTTTAGTTTAATAAGTTTGCTTGGGGTAAGAAAAAGAGAGAGCCACAGTCCAACTCCAAAGACAGCTTTAAATTATATTTAAACTAGGACTTCAATTTTTTGTACACATAAATTCATAAAGAGGTTAAGCAAAGAGATTTTAACTGATAGAGTATACTGATAGAGTTCCAATAAGTCTAATATTCCTTCACTTGTAAATTTATCTCGGTAGCCACCTGTCTGCTTTAGCCATCTAGAAGGTAATTTTTTTAACTTCTTAAAAATAGATATTTCTAGTTTTCTGGGAAGACAAAAGATAGCTTTAAGTGATAATTCTCTAAGACTATTTAAGTCCTTGTTTCTTTTTTTTCTTGACATACTGATTTTAGGATAATTTTGACTTAAATTTACAGAGATTAGGTCCATCACCTTGGGGAGAAAGCCACAAGTTTTTGAAACAGAAAAGTCTGTATACTATTATGCTATCAGAGTAACTTGTTCCCATCTATTGGAAACTTTTTCTTTCTTTTTTCTTTATATATTTATTATTTCATAATTTCACACCATACACCCCATCAAACTCAGCTATCAGTCCTCTCAGATTCATACCTACTCTTATGATCTCGCAATTTACAAAAATGCCCATTCATGCTGCTCATTTACTTACTGAAGCACAATTGAACTCCCTGTGGACTGAACCTTAAAGAAGTCTTTCCTCATCCATACCTCTACCAGAGGCCATCAATGCAGAAGCGAGGTAATGTGTCATTTAGCTATATTCTAGCCTTGAGCTTTTGTATACAGTGAATTTTTTTTAAAGTCCACTAAAGAGTAAATAAATTCCTTGCTTCTCTTTTTGAGTTTGTGATACATCACTCAAGAGAATTTTCTCCTTATCCATCCATTTGCCTGAAAATTTTAGAATATCTGTTTTTCTTACTGCTGAGAAGTACTCCATTGCAGAGATGTACCATAGTTTGTTACTCCATTCTTCCATTGAGGAACATCTAGGTTGTTTCCAGGTTCTTGCAATTACAAATAATACTGCTATGAATGTAGTTGACCTAATGCTTTTGAGGTGTCAATATGTGTCTTTAGGTTCTAGGCCTAAGAGTGGTATTGCTAGATCCTTGCAGACATTGATTTCCAGTTTTCTGAGAAATCATCATACTGCTTTCCAAAGTGGCTGAAGAGTTTATACACCCACCAGTAATGGAGGAGTGTTCCCCTTGCTCTGCAACCTCTCCAGGATAGGCTGCCATCTGTGTTTTTAATTTTAGCCATTCTGACAAGTGTAAGGTGGTATCTCAATATTGTTTTGATTTGCATTTATGTGATGGCTAATGATGTTGAACACTTTTTCATGTGCCCTTGGCCATTTCTAATTCTTCTGCTGAAAATTCCTTTTTTTTTATTTCTGAACCCCATTTTTCAATTGTGTTATTAAGGGTTTGGGACTCCAGTTTCTTCAGTTATCTATATATTTTAGAGATCAATTCTCTGTCACTTCTAGGGTTTGTAAAAATCTTTTCCCATTCTATAGTCTATAATTTTGTTTTATTAACTGTGTCTTTGGCCTTACATAAGCTTCTCAGTTTCAGGAGGTCCCACTTATTGATTGCTGTTCTTAGTTTCTTTGCTACTGATGTTATATTATATTACTGATGGTAAAGATTTTAAGCAAATTATTCCATTCATCATGTTTTATTTCAATTGTGGTTCACAATTTGAAAATATCTCTTTGTAATCTTTGGAAATCATAACATATCACCAGTCTATGTTTTCTCAATTGTACCCTTTAGAGTTTATTTCTTGCTGACATATTTTGTAACCAAAATAATAAAGAAATCTCCTCTTTGATTTTTTTAGGGGCAATTTCTATTTTACAAGCCAGCAATATTTTTTTCAATTCTTCAAACATTTCTTTCTAAGGTATCAATATTAGAATTAGCCAACAAAATGTTTTCCATGTAATGATAAATAAATTGTTGTAATTTGTTACATATTTGTTCAGATGGCTTTCTTACAAAATTTTGAAAGAGAGTGGGGTTATTCAGCATTTTTTGAATGTGAACCCTCCATTAATATCTCTTTACAGGCTGAGAATTATTATAAGTAGGCACTATAAAGGTAAAATTTTTTAGTCTTGTTCTTGTAGAGTAATACTGTAGAGAAACAGTCTTTTTAAATCATTATCTATAATAGGTCATTTTAGTTAAGAGAGAAGGCATAGAAATTCCAGACTGCAGAGAATCAACTGGCTTGATCTCCTAGTTTATCATTCTTAGATTTGTTATCATTCTTTACTTTCAATATTTTAAATAATAAGTACAGGAGAATTCCAAAGGCTGGTTGATGTTTTAATATGCTGAGCATTACCTGCTCCTATACCAGCCATTTTAGGTTTGCAATTTCTCTTTTGTTGAACGCTAATGATGAACTCATATAGGCTTATCTGTTAAGGATTTCTTAATTTTAATTTTAATTTATTCATTTAAAAAATCAATATCAAATGTTATATAAATATGCAAAACTTTCAGAATAGATTAAAAAACTCATATAGTAATAAAAATTTTACTTTCTCTAAAATACATGAAACATAAAACCAAAAATCTAAAGCTCCTCAAGCTAGGCTAGACTAAGATACAGATAAAGAAAGCACACTATATCATAGCTAATGTTCACAGATTCACTATGTCCACCGCAAATTTCTGTTAAGCAACCTTTCTGCAGTCAAACCAGAAGTTTTGTTTTGTTTTTGTGTTTGGGTGTATGTGTGTGTGATTTAAATCACTTTATTCACTCATCATCTATCAAAGAAAAAAGAATGTTTTTGCTTAAAGTCCAATATTAAATGAGTACACCCCCTGCTTATCCTTTGGGGTTTGTGTGACCTTACTCAGGAGGATATTCTCCAAATCCATCCATTTACTTGTGAATTTTACTATATCATTATTTCTTATTGTTGATTAGAACTCTACTGTGTGGACGTACCACAGTTTGCTAATACATTCCTCAGTTGAGGGGGCATCTAAGTTGTTTCCAGGTACTTGATGTTACAAATAATGCTTCTATGAACGTAATTGAGATAGTGATTTGGGGGTATGAATGTGTGTCTTTTGGGTATATGCACAATATTTTTTTTTTACTGGATCCTTGAGGAGTGTGATTCCCAGTTTTCTGAGAAACCTCCATACTGCATTCCAGAGTGGCTGAACAAGTTTATGCTCCCACAAATAATGGAGAAATGTTCTCCTTGCACCACATTCTCTCCAGCTTAGGCTTTTATCTGTGTTTTTGATCTTAGCCAATCTGACAGGTGTAAGGTGGTATCTCAAAATTGTTTTGAATTGTATTTATCTGATAGGTAAAGATGTTGAGTATGTTTTTCAAGTTTCTTTCAGCCATTTTTAATTCTTCTGCTAAGAATTCTTATTATTTCTGAACCTCTATTGTAATTGGGTTGTTCAGAATTTTGGGTTCTAGTTTTTTTGAGTTTTCTTTATATTTTAGAGATCAGTCCTCTGTCACTTGTAGAGCTGGTGAAAATTTGTTTCCTATTCTGTAGGCTGTTGTTTTGTTTTAATGACTGTGTCCTTTGGTTTACAGAAACTTCTCAGTTAAGGAGATCCCACTTATTGATTGTTGTTCTTAGTGTCTTTGCTACTGGTGTTATATTTAGTAAGTAGTCACCTTTGCCAATGCATTATAGGGTATTTTTTCACTTTTTTCTATCAAGTTCAACATATATGTTTTATGTTGAGGTCTTTAATCCACTTGGACTTGAGTTTGTGCAGGGTCATAGGCTTGGATGTATTTGCATTTTACTACATACTGCCATCCAGGTATGCCAACACAATTTGTTAAAGATACTATCTTTTTTATTGTATATTGTTGAACTCTTGGTCAAAAATTAAGTATTCATAAGTATGTAGGTCAATGTCTGTGTCTTAATTTTGATTACATTGATTCAGATGTCTGTTTTTATGCCAGTATGAGGCTGTTTTTAATACAATATCTCTCTAGTATAACTTGATGCCAGGGATGGTAGTGCCTCCTTAGGTTCTTCTCTTGAGCAAAATTGTTTTGGCAATCCTGGATTTCCTGTTATTCCAAATTCAATATTGTTCTTTAAAGGTCTATAAGAAATGTGATGGGATTTTGATAGAAATTGCATTGAATCTTTAGATTGCTTTTTGTAAGATTGCCATTTTTACTGTGTTGATTCTATGTATCCAGGAGCATGGGAGATCTTTCCATTTTTTGTTATCCTCTTCAATTTCTTTCTTCAGTGATTTAAAGTGTTTGTCAAACATATCTGTCACTTTTTTTGTTATAGTTACACCAAGGTATTTAGTGCTATTTACAACTATAATAAAAGGTGATATTTCCCTTATTTCCTTTTCAGTCTAATTGTCTTTAGTGTATAGGAGAGCTACTATTTTTTTAATTAATTTTGTATCCTGCTACATTTCTGAAGTTGTTATTAGCTCTTGAAGTTCCCTGGTAAAATTTGTGGGTCTCTTATGTATAGAATCATGCCATCAGCAAATAGAGATAGTTTCACTTCTTTTTCGATTTGTATTCCCTTAATTTCCTTTTGTTTTCTTAATGCTTTTTTTCTACAACTTCTAGAACTATATTAAATAGATAAAGGGAGAAAGCATAGCCTTGGCTAGTTCCTAATTTTTGTGGGATTGCTTTGACTTTTTCTCCTTTGAGTTTGATGTTGGACATTGGCTTCTTGTAAATCACCTTTATTATACTTAGGAAATTTTCCTGTATTTCTGATCACTCCAGGACTCATATCCTAAGGAAATGTTGGACTTTATCAAAGTCTATTTTAGCATCTAAAGAGATAATCATGTGTTTTTTCCCTTCAATTTGTTTATATAGTGGATGATATTTATAGTTTTCCATATGTTGAACTCTCTCTGGATTTCTGGGGTGAACCTTACTTGATCGTGGTAGATGACTTCTTCTATATGTTGCAATGGGTTTCCCAGAATTTTGTTGAGTATTTTTGCATCAATGTTCATGAGGGAAATTGATCTTTAATTCTCTTTCCTAGTGAGATCTTTGAGTGGCTTTGTTGTCTGGGTGATTGTGGCTTCATAAAAAGTGTTTGGCAGCATTCCTTCAGTTTCTACTCTATGGAACAATGTATTGAGTATTGGTATTAGTTCTTTTTTGAATGTCTGGTAGAATTTTGCAGTAAAACCATGTGGATGTGGGCTTGTTTTTATTTGCAAGACTTAATAACAGCTTCAATTTCCCTTGAAATAGGTGTTTAATCTTTTCTTGATTTAATTTTGGTAGTTGTCCAGAAAGCTGTCCATTTCTTTTAAGTTTTCCGTTTTAGTAACTATAGATTTTCAAAGTATGAATTTTTGGAGGATCTGTTGTTATGTCAGTCTTCTGATTTTCTTAATTTGAATGCTGTTTTATGTCTTTTGGATAAGTGCTTGCCTATCTTTTTGACTTTCTCCAAGAATCAGTTTTTTGATTCATTGCTTTTTTGTATTTTTTTTTTGTTAAAAGTAGTGCTATTAGTACCTTTGAAAGATCAGCTGCTGTTATGCTTTCTTTCTATACAACCTACATTGTTTGTGACTTTTTCTCATAGTACCTTCTAATGTTCTTTTTGAAACAATGTTTTAGTTTATTATTTATCTCTATGTTTGGAGGAATGTCAATATTCATTTTCAATTATCACAGTAAAATTATCACCATAAATTTATAGTAATGTTAGCCACACATGACTTTAATTTTTTAAAATTTTTTTTGGGTCCTATACATTCAAGCCATTTTATACTTTGTTTTTCTTGGGATAATTCCCCAATTTAAGAAAACTGAATATTTACCATCAGAAGGGGCAAATTTGATTACCAAGACTCTTGTGAAATCATTTTTATATCCACGCCTGTATCCATTAAAATTTAAATAATAACATCATTTCTTTCTACTTTTAACTTTGTTCACTGTTTATTAACAGAAGTTTTCAAAATAATCACTTTATAATTTTTTTCTGATCTTTTACCATAAATTTTCTATCTTTCATTGTAGTATTTTTTGGTATTTTTTGTTGTTTTATAATATGCTTTAATATATTTAATTGTTCTGAAAAAGTGTTTACTGGATGATGGCAGTGTAAGGTTGAATTGGATTTAATATGGGAAGTATTGAAAGATCCCTTCTATTTCTTTAAGAGATTTTTTTTATATTCTCTTTAAGGCTTTTATAATCTTCTTAAGGGTGATTGTACTGTTGTGTCCTTCTGCTTCCTCTTCATTGCTCTGTTCAGTTCTTTGTGTTCTAGATGCACCAGCTTCTCTGGTGGTACCTTGTTATTCTTTATATTGCTATATATATTCTTATACTCATATCTGACCATTGCTTTCTTGGTTCACTCCTAGTCAGGTCTTAGTAAAATCTTAGTCCGTTTTGGGGTTGTTTGTCACCTATCTGCTCTGAACACAGAGTCTGCACGATTTCTTGCTCTGTTCAGGTCACAAGATTCTTGCTGTCTGAAACCACCTGACTTCTACTCCATTCCAGACAATATAGAGTCACACTGTTCAGAGAGACTTCTGTCCCTCTTTGATGATGCAGCCTGCTGTGAAGGCCCATGTATCTGTGATGTGACCTCTGGGATTGCTGGGGAAGGCTTCTTTCAGCTCTAGTCCAGGGCAAGACTGTCCATGAGGTCAAATCCTGGGACTGTGGCTCTGGCCTCTGGTATGAGGTCTCTGGGAGGTCCAGAGGCTGGATCTTGTTCACCTCTCCCTTCACAATGAACCTTGAATCTTCACTGTCTGGAGCTGCCTAATTCCCACTCCACTTAGAAAAACACAAGGTCACACTGCTCAGAGAGATGTCCATTCCTCTGTGATAATGCAGTAACATATCAGTTTGACAAAACTTTAAATCTCTGCAGAAAGAAATTGAAGAGGATATCAGAAAATGAAAACATCTCCTATCCTCTTGGATAGAAAGGATCAACCTAGTAAAAATGGTAAACTTACAAAAAGCAATCTACAGTATCAATGTGATTCCCATCAAAATCCCAACACAATTTATATAGACCATGAAAAAACAATATTAAATTTTATTTGGGATAACAGGAAAGCCAGGATTTCCAAAACAATTTTGCTCAATAAAAGTACTTCAGGAGGCATCACTATTCCTGACTTCAAGTTGTAACTGTAGAGCTACAATAATAAAAACAGTTTGCCACTGGTATAAAAAACATAATTGTGGATCAATGGTATCAAATTCAAAACATAGACATTAACCCACACACCTATGAATACCTGATTTTTTGACAAAGAGTTTAAAAATATTCAATGGAAAAAAGATAATACCTGCAACAAATTGTGTTAGCATTCCTAGATGGCAGTATGTAGACAAAGGCAAAAAGATCTAATCCTATCACCTTGCACACAACTGAAATCCAAGTGGATCAAAGACCTCAACATAAAATCATCTACACTGAACTTGATAGAAAAGAAAGTGAAAAATACCCTCTAATGCATTGGCACAGGTAACTACTGCCTAAATATAACACCAGTAGCACAGACACTAAGAACAACTATCAGTAAGTAGGATCTCCTAAAACTGAGAAGTTTCTGTATGACAAAGAAACAGTCATTAAAATAAAATGACAGCCTGGAGAGTGGGAAAAGTTTTTCACAAACCCTACAAGTGACAGAGGACTGATTTTTGAAATATATAGAGAATTCAAGAAACTAGATCCCAACACCCTGAATAACCCAATCAAAAAATGGGGTTAAGAAATCAAAAGAGAATTCTCAGCAGAATTACAAATGGCTGAAAACACTTGAAAAAAATGCTCAACATCTTTAGCTATCAGAGAAATGCAAATCAAAACAACTTTGAAATAGCACCTTATACCTGTCAGAATCACTAAAAACAAAATCACAGATTACAGCCCATGCTGTAAAGGATGTGGAGGAAAGGGGACTCTCCTCTATTTTTGTTGAAAGTGTAAACTTGTTCATCCAATCTGGAATGTAACATGTTGGTTTCTCAGAAAACTGGGAATCACTCTCCAAGATTCCAGTAATACTTCTGTTGGACACATACCCTAAAGATGCACACTCACTCCCCAAATGCATTACCTCAACTTTGTTTATAGCAGCATTATTCATAATATCAAGAACCTGGAAACAATCTAGATACTCCTCAACTGAGAAATGGAATACTCAACTGTGGTACATCTACACAATGGAGTACTATTCAGCAATAGGAAAAAAAATATACTAAAATTTACTGGCAAATGGATGGAATTGGAGAATAGCCTACTAAGTGAGGTCTCACAAATCCTGAAGGATAAGCAGGGAATGTACTCACTTTTTAGTGGACTTTGAGCAAAATCTTCATTTTTCATTGAAAAGATGATGGGTAAATAAAGTTATTTAAATCATACATACACACACACAAAACAAAACAAAACAAAACTTCTTGTTTGTCTGAAGAAGGTTTGCATATCTGAAATTTGTGGTGGCCATAGTGCATCCATGGATATTTACTGTAACCTACTGTGCTTTCTTTATTTGTAGCTGAGTCTAAACTTCTTGAGAAGCTTTAGATTGCATTTTTCATGTTTCATATATTTTACAAAAAAGAAAAGTTTTATTAGTATTTGAGTGTTTTTTCATCATTTATTCTGAATGTTTTGCTTTTTTATATAATGTTTGATACTGATTTAAAAAAATAATAAAAAAGAAAACCCCTTGAGGCATTTCCTTAAGGTAGAAAGTTTCCTTCATTTTCCCTTTTGACCTGCACTAATTAGTCCAATGTTTCCCTATTCTTTACCTTCTGAATACTCCAGAAGAAAGGGATATTCTTTTGAGATCGCTGCTAACAAAGACATCATTTCTGGGGCTGCCTTACTTACTATATCTTCTTATAAAACCTTGCCTTCCACAATAGTAAAATTTAACATTTTGACTTTTTCTTATATGTTTGAAAATAGCATCTCTTCCCAGTTATCATGACAGTTATAAGGCTCTAGATTAATTGTCTCATACATTTAATTTTCCAAGGTTGCTGACTTTTCTATTATGACTCTAATTATTCTTTAACATTATGAATTAGCATTTCAAAAGACATTGATTCAATTATTTGTTGCCTACCTTCTAAATCCACTACCCATCTATTTTCTGATGCAATTAAACTCTGCAAAATGTCTGTAAAGGTTTCTTTGTGGCTTTGAATTACTTTTTTAAAGGATTCATTTTTTCTTATCTTTTCAACCCAATCCCATGCATTTAATGCAACCATAGAGGGTAAATCCAGGGTATGCTCATTGTATAATGATTGTCTTTCTATATTACCTTAATCTCTCTCCCCAAGAAGCTTGTTTTGAAAGCCTTCTATGCCTCTGTCTCTGTTTCTTTGTTCTATTGTTTTATCCTCCTTCTTCTACTATGTTTTCCACTTTTAAATTTGTCTAGCCTCTAAAACAGCAGTAACCATATCTAACCAGTCCTTAAGGGTTATTCTGTTACATGATGACCTGGAATTTCAAATTTGTTTTACAAATAGTGAATGCATACTATATGTAACAGTTGCTTTCTTGACTCTTCTTAATTATAATATTTGTAAAAAAGACCAACTTACTTCTGTACAATTTTATCATTTTGCAATTTCTTTAAGGTTACTGGATATATTAATATTGGCTATTTGATAACCTTAGGATGTTTTTATGTAATTTTAGATGAAAATGCTAAGATTTATTCTTTAGATTCCTCTGTTTCTGTTTGAATATCTATGTGTTCTCTACTAACAGCCTTTTTCAAGACTTTCTTTTTGGCATTCACATTAATGACTTTGCAAATGATAAAACAGAAAAAATCAAACAAATAATATTCAAAATAAAGAATACGATAAACATTATAAAGAATATCTCATTTGCTTTATCTTTTCTTTTGCTTGTTCCAATATCAAATCATCTAGAGTAAGATAATAGAGAGGTAAAGTGCCTTCCATTGTCTTTAATAAATTTTCTTTTTTTTTTTTTAAAAAAATGATTTACCAAACTTGCATCAGTGATGATTCAGAAGATTGTGAAGTGGAGCATCCACATAGTGTGATAGTAGCCCAAAGAGAGATTCAAAAAGATTAAAAATAACTAAAATTTTCCACGAGAAGAAGACCACTGTCTGAAAATCTTATACAGATAAAAGTGAAGAACAAATAGATGTGGCTAGCTCTACTTAAGCTTTGAGGGTATCTCTGAACAGAAAGACTAGGTATCCAGTAATTAGTTCTCAGGTCTCACATTTCTCTGGCCAGCAAGCAGCTTTTTTGTGAGAATTTGTGCTCCAAAGTTAGACACAAAGTGTAAGATAAATTTTACTTTGTATTTAATAAAACTCAGAGATAGATATTATGAAAAAAAAGGCATATCAGTAAAAGAAATCAGACCACAATCAAATCTCACCTAACCAACTTCTCAATGTGAAAAGCTATCTTCCTGTTATTTTCATCCTGGCTTCTCATCATTTTTTTTTTTTTTGTAAAAATGATGTATTCTCAGCATTTTACAGAATAAATCTTTGTCTTCCTATGCCTGCTTAAAATATCTTCATTGCCCAGTTGTTTTACTCCTGAGTTAAATTCTGCATCATATTTTAGAGTTTAGATAAAACCATGATCTACTACTATTTGGTAATTAATTGTTGAACACACAGATGCAGAAAAAGATCTCTGTCTCTGGAGTTATGAAATTAAAGGCATAGGCCACCACTCCCAGTCTTTCCCATACTGAGATTAAAGGTATGAGTTACCACTCTCTGGATATTCTTGCTTCACTGTTGGTGGATTTGTTTTTTGACATTCCAGAGTGGTTTTGTTAAATATAAAATATATTACCACAATGGTGTATAAATTTAATACCAACACTCAGAAGGCAGAAGCTGGTGGATCTTTGTGTCTGAGGCCAGACTGGTCCACCATTTTAGTTTTAGGACAGGAAAAATGAGGAAACAAAGTGAAGCACTAAAAATTGAAGTTTGGTAAAGATACAATTGAACTATAGAGTCATATCATAAAATATTCACTAGCAATATATAGATAGAATAAATAATTAATATTTATTATGGGGTTATATAAACACTTGCTGATACAATTTGAATCTTAAGACATTTTTTGGAAAGTAAAAAATCCCAAGATGGATGGTTTGATCTGCTTGCTGAGAAATACAGGAACAAACATGAAGGAAGTTCAATATCCAGGTGTCTCAGTGGGGTCCGGCCATGACCTTATTCAGGTTCCAGGTGCTCCGGAAACATGCCTCCAAGCTTTGCCAAATGATATCTGAATTCCACTACATCCCCCCTTTTTGTCTAAAATAGTTCTAGACTAAGTAGAAGACTATACACAATTGGAATCATTACAATGTAATGTTTGGGGAAGGAAAAGGCAAAACATAAGCAATGGCAAACAACAATTAGAAGACAACAAATATAGCATACATACTATATGTCTAGAGTATTGGTAAGTGACAAGGCACAGAAATTATTTCAAAGCTATTTATCTTGAATAAGAAAAATTCAACACCCAAATGCTTGTTGCTAATAGATGAGATGGCAATAAACTTCAATTCCATGAAGACCTAAGAAGAAAAATATATTACCTAAAGGTTGGAAGCACAAGACAGTAGCTTCCAAAATTTAGGAGAGGACAGTGACAGTCAGCTTCATTGACTGTTGCCCATGGCTTTTCTGTATAGTTGGATCATCCACCATTCTAGCTACAGGCCTATGATATCTGACAGATCTCTTCAGAAGAAGGCCATTTTTGGAGAAACTATATTATCTGGTCCAGGAATCCTTCATCCTGCTTGCCCATATTGGACATCATCCATACAGACAGCAGTTGATCTAAGGACAGTTCTTTGCCCACAAAGCTATTGTCTGCCAAGGAAGACAAACTCCAACTGGAGTATTCTTGAAGCTCAATACACTCTCAGGAATGAAACAGTGATGCCAGGAGTTGTCTTGTTTCTCATAGCTAAATTCTGAATAGCAAAACATGAAATCCCATATTCTCCAGGTCTATGAAGTGGCTAAAGACTCCTGTCTATCTGATATATTATAGTATATATGTGGGAAAACTAAACAACATGACTATTATGTGGCAAACCTAAGTAACGGTGATCTGCAGTTCTTATTATCCTAAAGACTGAACCTTACATTGTAAAATTAGGCAATTTATAAGAGTGTGTACAGTCTCTGAATGATGACTTCCAGTATAAGAATGATATAAATATTAACCAGAGGTTCATGTGCCATGCAAAATGATAACAGTATCCTAGATATATGTCATATACAAAATATCTAAATAGAGGTATACAAAACATCTTATTTATATATTATGACTAATATAGTTATATATTATGAATAGTATATTTAAATAAAGGTAAAAATTGCATAATGTAAATGAGAATAATGTGCTTAATATGCATCAATATGCAAAATATTTTAAACAGAGTTAAGCATGTACAAAATATGGTGATTACAGATTCAACTTTGTATCATTATGCAAATTACTTTAGACATATAAAACAAGTTTAAATTTAAATTTGTATCACCATACAAATTTTCCCAGTCAAACATATAAAATTATTTTACATTTGTGTCAACATATAAGCATCTATAGCAGTGCAAATTGTCTTTAGCTTATATTTGCCTAGTTATTTACAAATACATGTAATTATCTACCTGTGTCTACCTTATGTATTCCACTTTTTTCCTCAAAAAGAATCCCTGAGTTTACATTATTTCTCTACCCTCATTCTCATTTTAAACTTATTACTCTATCAGAATGATAATTATTTGTAGCCCTCAGAGGACAAAACTTAGCAGGAGAGGGCTGTAGTTGCTTCTTGCTGACTTGTGGGTAGCATGATCTCTTTGGAATACTGTAAAAGCTAAGATCATTGTTAGATCCTTATGTACTAATGATAAACATCTATAATCATTCTCAGAGTACTGTGTAAGTCATTTGGTACTATTGTTAAAGATGTGACATATATAATTATACCAAGCTATCTTGCCATCATCCTGAATAGTCTATATTTCAAAAGCAATTATTGAGTAGTGTACACCAGGATCCGCCCATTTGTTTTAGCAGATAGAATCATTGTGGTGGGTGGTCCCATTTTTTTTTCTGAATGCTTTGGAGATTGCAGATATGAGAAATTGTAGTTTATAGTGAAAAACCTAAACATTAATATGAAATAAAGACTTTATGTCTTCAGGAGACAATGTATGCAGAGAACAAAAAAATTTTAAGTTTAAGAAGAAGGAAATACAGAGAGAAATGAGATTAAAGATAAAATTACAATAATATTGGTCTTTATATATTCTGGCTATCTTCTGTCTCACACCAAGTGGCTCTTCTTATATCAGAGAAAACCTCACAAGTATTCTTTGCCAATATGTTTGGGATAAGAGCATGAAAAAGCCACTTACTAAGACTCAAGGGCCAGTTTTATTTATAATCAAACCAGATTTAGATGTAAAGCAGTGAAAATTGAGAAATTACTCAATAGTGCATATTGGTACTAATTATCCTATATTCTTTCTTTTGTAATTATTTCATAAGAACTCTTTCAGCTTTAGGTGTCTAAACATTCAGCCATCTTTTAATGTCTTGAAGATTGTTGTATCTATTCTTCTGTAAAAACAAAATGGAGACCCTGCCTCAGCTTTGTTAAATAAGATTTTTTTTTTCTTACCATGGATTCAATGGCAGATGAGCCTTTACTTCTCCTCTTCAGGAGTGGTCTCCTTTTTTAATTGAATCTTTATTAATTTTGTTAATACTTGTATTTTTCTTTCCAGTGGGGGGAAAACAAGCAAAACCCCTTCTCCACTGAAACAAATATCCTTGCTTCTATTATGAGGTCAGTATGCCCTTGAATTAAATAGATTGGTTTATCTTAGAGGGTTTTTTTCTATTATTCAATGTACCTCTGCAACTGTTGTACTTTTCTCATCAACATTAAAAAATATCAAGGTCAGTATAGGATTATGCAATCTCTCCCTGGGTTTTTTCATTTCTCCTTTCTGTTTATGAAGTATCTCTTTTAAGGTGCAAAGAGATCTCTTCATATCTACTTGTCCTATAGGATTATGCAGTATTCTTGTATTTTGCTTTATAATATCTAAAAGTCTGCTTTATTTCCTGTGAAAAAATATTCTGGAGCACTTTTAGTCTTAATGTGAACAAGAATTTTTTATATGGCCATGACATGCAAAAGGTGAGTAATTACAACATTAGCTTTTTAATAACTCAGGGAAGTTGGCCATTGCATTGCTGAGTTGATGGTATGATGTGCACCTTTTATCTCTTAAATTCTGCAAAGTGAAACACATCCATCTACCAGATATAATTTCTGTATATATCTTAAGGATTACTTTCAGCAGGCAAAAATGGTTGGTTATAGAAGAAACAAGTATAACAATTTCAGAGAATTATTTTGGCCTGATGGCAAGTGATGGGAGAGTTCTTTTTAATCATTTGCTATTAATATAATGCTACTTATTAAGTTCTGTGGCCTCTAGCACATTTTCTATTAATGAAAAGTCAATTTCATCACTACCTTTTGCCAAAGGACTAGGAAGACCCATGTGAGATTTGATATGTATTATATACAGAAAGAATTAGTTCTATTTGGAATAATAACCTCTAGTTATATAAACAATTAGTTTACTTTTTTATCATCAGGAATGAGATCAGCAGTTTCAATATGTAAAACAATTTCTGCATACTGAAAGTGAGTTACTATATTAAGAGGTTCTGTAAAATTCATTAATAAATGATAATAGCATATAATTCAGAATTCTGAACAAAATTATATGAGCTTTGAATAACTTTACTGAAACTTTCTTCTTTGTAACCACCTTTTGCTGATTAGTTTGTATCAGTAAAAGAGGTAAAAGCTCCTGAAATAGGTTTATCCTGTACCACACAAGGGAGAATCCAGTTAGTTTCCTTTATTAGTTAAATGTTCTTGCTTTGGACTATTTGTTATTAATCTTCTCCCAAAAACTACTACAGGCTTTTTGCCAAGATTTATTGTCTGCCCATAATCAATCAATTTATTCATTAGCTATAGATACAACAATTTATGCTGGGTATGTTCCAATCAACTAACAAAGTCTAAAGTTTTCTTTAAAAATAAAATAATCCATAGAAGTTACTTGGAAGAATTTTGTGGGTCACTTCTGTATACAATCATATCATCTGCAAATAGAGATAGTTTCACTCCTTTTCCAGTTTGTGTCCCCTTAATCTCCTTGCGTTCTCTTATTGCTTTAGCTAAAACTTCGAGAACTATATTGAACAAATAAGGGGACAGACAACATCCTTGTCTAGCAGCTGATTTTAGTGAGATTGCTTTGAGTTTTTCTCCATTAAGTTTGATGCTGCCTGTTGGATTCTTGTAGATTACCTGTATTATATTGAGATATTGTCCCTCTATTCCTGATCCTTCAAGGGCTTTTATCATAAAGGATTGCTGGATTTTGTCAAAGGCTTTTTTAGCATCTCAGGATATGATCATGTGGTTTTGTTCCATTAGTTTCTTTATATGATGGAAATGTTTACAATTTTTTTGTATGTTAAACCAACCCTGCATTTCTGGAAAGAAGCCTACTTGGTTGTGATGGATGATATTTTTTATATATTGTTGTATACGGTTTGCCAAAATATTGTTGAGAATTTTAGCATCAATATTCATAAGTGAAATTGGGTGATAATTCTCCTTCTTTGTTGTGTCTTTGAGTGGCTTGAGTATTAGGTTAATTGTAGCCTCGTAAAAGGAATTTGGCAATATTCCTTCAGTTTAAACTGTGTGAAATAGTTTGAGGAGTAATGGTAATAATTATTCTTTGAATGTCTGCTAGAATTCTGCACTGGAACCATCTGAACCTGGGCTTTTATTTTTGGGGAGGCTTTTAATAACAGCTTCAAATTCTTTAAGTGTTATAGGTCTGTTTTGGTAATTAATCTGTTCTTAATTTTATTGTGGTAAAAGGTACCTGTACAGAAAGCTGTCCATTTCTTCTAGGTTTTCCATTTTTTGTGGAATATAGATTTTCGAAGAATGATCTGATAATTCTCTGGATTTCCTTGGGGACTGTTGTTATGTCCACTTTTCATTTCTGATTTTGTTGATTTGGCCACTCTGTCTCTGCTTTTTGATTAGTTTGGATAAGGGCTTATCTCAAAAAAGTGACCCAAAATATTCAATGGAAAAACGATAGTATCTTTAACAAATGGGGTTGTCATAGTTGGATAGTAGTGTGTAGAAAAGTGCAAATAGATCCCAGCCTGTCACCATGCACAAAAGTCCAATAAAAGTGGATTAAAAACTTCAGCAAAGTGGCTACTATGAACTTGATAGAAAAGTAAGTGGGAAATACCCTTCTCTGAATTTCCACAGGCCATCACTTCCTAAATGTAATACCAGTGTCACACACACTAAGACCAACAATCAATAAGTGGGATCTTCTGAAGCTGAGAAGCTTCTGTAAAACCAAGGGCACTGTCAAATAGACAAAGTGATAGCCTACAGAATGGGAAAATATTTTCATCAACCTTACAAGTGGAAGAGGATTGACTTCTAAGATATATAAAGAGCTCAAGAATCTAGAGCCCAAAACCTTGAATAACCCAATCAATACATGGAGTTCAGATCTAAAAAGGGAATTCTCAAAAGTAGAATTACGAATTGCTGAAAGGCACTTGAAAAGGAGCTCATCCTCTTTAGCCATCAGAGAAATGCAATTCAAAACATCTTTGAGATACCACCTGACACCTGTCAGATTGACTAAGACACAGAGGACAGCCTATGCTGGAGAGGATGCAGAGCAAAGGAAACACTCCTCCATTGTTGGTGGGAGTGTAAGCTTGTTCAGCCACTCTGGAATTCAGTATGGTGGTTTCTCAGAAAATTGACAATCAATCTCCCCAAGGACCCAGGAATACAACTTCTGGGTGTATACCCTAAAGATGCGTAGTCACACCCCAAAGGCATTAGCTCAACTATGTTCATAGCAGCATTATTTGTAATAGCAAGAACCTGGAAACAACCTAGATGCCCTTCAACTGAAAAATGGATTAAAAACTATGGTACATCTACACAATGTACTACAACTCAGCAGTAAGAAAAAATGATATCCTAAAATTTGAAGGCAAATGTTTGTATTTGGAGAATATCCTCCTGAGCAAAGTTTCTCAAACCCAGAAAGATAAGCAAGGGATGTATTCGCTCATTAGTGAACTCTAAACAAAAAAATAAAAGAAAAGAAGACAAAGCATGCCCAAGTTGCAAACCACAACCACTGAACAGCTTGGGATCAGACACACCTTGCACTGACACCTTGGATCCCACTCCTCCTAGAGGAACACCTGACTCAGTCTTGATATTGGGGGGATAAAACTGGATTTGCCAGGAGTGGAGGCTGAACTAATCAATATTGGGACCTTGGGATTGCCTGCCCTTGTGGAGGATGGGGAGATGTGGAGAAAAGAGAATGATCTGATATGGTGGGAGGGGGAAGGGATCTTGAATAAGGATATACAAGGATAGAAAATGTTACTTCTTTATTTATAATAATAAAAAAGGAAAAAATCAGAAATAATTCAATTTATGTTTTCAACTTTTTACTTAGCATATCTAGATGAAATATCCATTTTAATGTAATATTTTCTCTTTGAGCTTTGTCTTCTGTAGGATAATTCTTAGAAGGAAAAATAATCAGAATTCAGTCAAGGTTTGAATATATGAAATTAATTTGTGCTTTTTGTAATTTCTTTTTCTCCAAATCTAATTCTCACTCAGTTTCATCAGAAAATTTTCTTGGACTATTTAAGTCCTTATTACCTTCTAAGGTTTTGAATAAATTAACTAATTCATTTTTATACCAATAACTGCTCATATATGAGCAATATCTCCTAGCAATTTTTAGTAATTCTTAAGGGTCCTAAATCTATCTCTCTGAGTTGCACCTTTTGGGGTCTAATTATCTGTAGGACTATTTTATATTATAAATAATTGATAGAATTTCTTCCTTGTAATTTTCTAGGGGCAATTATAGTACCAAATTGGGCAATATTTTCTTTATTTTTTCAAACATTCTTTTTAATGTATCTAAGTTTGAGTCCCTCAAGAAGCCATCATTTATATAATAGTAAGTGATAGATTGTGGGATTTATTTGCATATCTCTTGTAGAGGCTATTGTAAAAATATTGACATAAGGTAGGATTATTCAACATTCCTTTTGAGAGAACTATCCATTGATATCTCTTTACGGGATGTAACTCATTAAATGTGAGCAATGTGAAGGTAAAATTTTCTATGTGCTATTCTTGTAGAGGTATGTTTTAAAATTGTCTTTTAAATCAATCAGTATAATAGGCCATTTCCTAAGTAATAGGGAAGGCAAAAGAATACCAGAGTGTAAAGAGCCCATGTGTCAAATCACCTTATTAATGCTCTTAGATCTGTCACCATTTTCTACTTTCCAGATATTTTTCTTAGCAATGAATGCAGAAGAATTCCATTTACTGTTAGATTATTCAATATGTTGAACTTTTAACTGCTAGTTCTAGCCCCTGCAGTTTCTTCATTGCAGGGAAAAATGTTATGTATTAAGTTATCTCAAACCAGATAATGGTGATATTTGGCCATCTGATGTCCCAAACGCATTCTATGTCTTGCTTCATGGATTACAGCAGGGCCAAGCAGATTCCAGGTAGACTACTGTATTGCCCAGCCAGCAAACCAGACTAAATAACCTTACTAAGAGAACTTCTCACAAAGTCAGAATCACATAGCACAAGCTTGCTTTAAAAGACTCCCAGATGAATATGCTGGAAGAAATGAAAAGGCTGCTCTACATTTGGGGAGTCACAGGCAGGTAAGGCTAGAGTCATGTAAACATTTGCTCTTCTCATGAGTTCAGAGAATTCAGCAATGAGGTTCTGATAGCCTGTGTGCAGTTCATGGGGAGACAGATGCTATGGGAGCTCATGTGTTTGGGTCAGAAAATAACAATGGCCTGCTCTTGGGAAGGCAGAGTGTTCTAAATCTTGGTCACTCAGGAAGCTGCTAGAAGTGCTACAAGATATTCAGCTGGAGAAGTGTCCTAACCTAGCCTCTTTAAGTCCAGGGATTCTCACAGATAACTAAACCCACATGGATTCCAGTTATCATAGAATATTCAGTAGTGATATATCATAAAAGAATTAATATTTATTAAGGGGTTATATAAATACTCGCTGATACAATTTGAACCTTAAGACATTTCTTGGAGAGTGGAAATGTTCTAAGTTGGGCGGTTTTATCTGCTCCCTGAGAATGCAGGAATAAACAAAAAGAAAGGTCAGTGTCTGGGTGTCTCAATGGGGTCTGGCTATGCCACATTCAGGTTCTTGATACTCCAGAGATACATCTTCAAGCTTTGCCAAAAAATATTTGAATCTTACTACAATCATGTTTCAGCTACACAATGAAATTGGCAGCTTTGGCCATGTGTTTCTTAGAATCAAAAATAGAAAATAAAGAAGCTATGAGATTTGTCTCCATGAGAAAAAGTAACTACTGATAAAGAAAGCCACATGCGGCTAGGTTACCCCTGAATAAAGGTTAGAGAATTCAGTGTATGAAGCTTTGAAGGTCAAACGTGAATTTTCTTGGAGACTCTAAAAATGTTGGATATGTGAGTACTGTGGGATACCTGCCAAAGAAAGCTGTTAACAGTGAGGGAAAACAGACCAAATAAAAAAAGTGTATTTTATTCTACAAAACTGAGGAGAGTTGGAGATCCAAAGAGTGTTTTGACATCAGACATAGAGATGTAGTGGTTGGAATTTGTCCAGCTCGTGTTCAATATTATTTTGATCTTTCCTTTTGATACTATGTTATCTTCCTGATATTTTGGAATATATAATCTGACTTGAAAGTATATGATTTGACTTTTAGTTTGATTTTGTAGGGAAGCATATTTAAAGATTTACAGAATCTGAGAACATTGGACTTTTGAGCCTGGTTGAAACAGTGACAGTCTTTGAGTACTTTTGAAGTTGGTTTAAATAAATTTTGCACTGTGGTATTATTATAAGCTTATGGGACCACAGGGTAGAAAGTGGTAATTTGAATCTAATTGGCCTCGATATGCTCATACGGAACGATGCTATTCACAGGTATGGCTTTGTTGGAGTAGTTGTTATCTTGTTGGAGGAAGTCTGTCACAGTGGAGGAGGGTTTTGATGTCTTATTAATACTCAAGCCATGTCCAGTGTATCAGTTCACCCCCCTGTGGCCTGCCAATATAAATGTAGAACATTCAGCTTCAACATAATGTCTTCTTGCATGCTCTCATATCTCTCGATGAAAACAATGGACTAAACCTCTGAAAATAAAAGCCACTACAAATTTTTCTATAAGTTTTCATGCCTATGATATCTCTTCACAGCAAAGGAAATAGTAATTACAACAGCATCCTGCATAATAAAAGCAAGGCAAGTCACAGTGAAACAAGAGTGAATTGTTTGAACTGTTTCTTTTAATTTTTTTGCTTAAATGTATTAGAATTTAAATATATTTCCAAATATGGAAGAGAATGAGAAGTACAGACACATTATAAAATCTTTACATATTACCTAAATATGACGTGACAGTTGCAGAATTACATAACTTTTAAAGCCTTCATATTTATAACTACAAAGTGAAAAGAATGCTTTGTATCTAAGTGGATCGAGTTTTTCAGTGCATAAAATAAGCTAATGCATTTAATATTTTTAACAGTTATTAGAAAATAGTAACTGCCAAACTGATGTAATTGTTATTAGCATTATTGTAACTACAAACTTGTCATTAGGAAGAAAAGATTTATGGCAGAACAAAAACAAAAACAGTATGAAAATTTGACAGCTAGTTTAATCAGTCATCAGGTGTGTTATTCTTCATTTATGTAGCAAAGTTACTCATATAAACAATTCATGCCATAAAAGTAATTTGTTTTGACAAAGAGTTGTATATGTTTCTAGCAACAATCCTAAATGCTAGATTAGGATTAATTTTGTGTGCATTAATTTTGAGTATAACTTGTGACAGAATATTATGTCTTTAGAAGAAGTTAGTAATTAGACAGAAATCTAATATGATATTTAATATTGAGGCTCCTTTAATATCCCATCTTTTAAAGTTGCTACCATTCTATTATTTTTTTAATATTTATTTACTTAATTCATTAATGTATATGACTAAGTGTTTCCGCCTTCCTGTAGGTCCATGCCTATGTGTGTGCCTGGTGCCTGTGGAGGCTAGAAGACGGTACTGGAGTTACAGAAGGTTGAAGGTCATGGGAATCAGATTCAGATCGTCAACAAAAGCAGTCGGTATGGTGCTCTAAACCGCTGAGCCCTCTCTCTAGCCTCTTTTTGTTTTTTGTTTTTTTTAAAAAAAAAAAACTTTATTTATTTGCCTTGGTGTTTGCCTGGAACTGGGAACTGAAACTACAGACAGTTGTGAGCTGCCATGTGGGTGCTGGGAATTGAACCCCGGTTCTCTGGAAGAACAGTCAGTGCTCTTAACCTCTGAGCAATCTCTCCAGCCCCAAGGAAAAAAAATCTTCCAAGCAAATGGCCCTAAGAAAGAAGCTGGAGTTGTCATTTTAATATCTAACAAAGTAGATTTAAAACTAAAATCAATTAAAAGAGACCAAGGTTGACATTACCTATTCATCAAAGGAAAAATTGATCAAGATCAGTTTTCAATCCTGAATATTTAAGCCCCTAATGTAAAGGCACCCATATATGTAAAGAAACACTACTAAAACTCAAATCCCTCAAAAATTCTCACACCCTAAGAGTGAGAGACTTCAATACCCCAATTTCTCACTTGGATAGGCCAACCAGACAGAAACTCAAGAGAGAAATAAAAAGTCTATCAGAGGTTATGATGCAAATGAATTTAATAGTGGCAACAATTACCCTCGTACACAGCCACTCAAAGATGTAACAGAGAAGGAGAATTACAGACCAATTTCTCTAATGAATATTGATGCTAAAGTTCTCAAGAAAATTTTGACGAACCATATACAACAATATATAAAAAATATCATCCACCATGATCAAGTAGGCTTCATCCCAGAAATGCAGAGATGGTTCAACATATGAAGAACCATAAATGTCTTCCATCATGCAAGCAAACTGAAGGGAAAAAAAAAAAAACACATGATCATGTCCTTAGATGCTAAAAAATGCCTTTGACAATCCAAAACTCCTTTATGATAAAAGCTTGGAATGATCAGGAATACAGGGACAATATCTCAATATAATAAAGACAATTTACAAGAAGCCAACAGCCAACATCAAAGGTAATGGAGAAAAACACAAAGCAATCCCACTAAAATTAGTAACTAGACAACGATGTCATCTCTACCCTTATTTATTCAATATATTTCTTGAAATTTTAGCTAAAGCAATAAGAGAACGAAAAAGATTAAGAGGATACATATTGACAAAGAAGAAGGGAAACTATCTCTATTTGCAGATGATACGATTGTATACATAAGTGACCCAGAAAATTCTACTAGGGAACTTCTACAGCTGATAAGCAGCACCTGCAACAAGTTAGCAGGATACAAGATTAACTCAAAGAAATCAGTAGCCCTCCTGTACACTAAAGATTATAGGGCTGAAAAAGAAATAAGGGAAACATCACCCTTTATAACAGCTGAAAATATCATTAAATACCTTGGAGTAACTATAACCAAAGAAGCAACAGATCTATTTTACAAAAACTTTAAATTATTGAAGAAACAAATTGAAGAGGATATCACAAAATGGAGAGACAACCTCCCATGTTTCTGAATAGGTAGGATCAACATAGTAAAAATGGATATTCTTCCTAAAGCAATCTACAGATTCAATGTACTTCTCATGAAAATCCCAACACAATATTTCATAGATGTTGAAAGAACAATACTCAACTTCATTTGAAATAACAGGAAAGCCAGAATTGCCAAAACAGTTTTGATTGACAACAGAACCACAGGAAGCATCACCATCTTGACTTAAATTATACTATAGAGCTACAGTAATAAAAACAGCCTGGTACTGGCATAAAAGCAGACTTGTGGATTAATGGAATTGAATTCAGGATCCAGGCATTAACCCAAACACCTAGGAACACCTGATTTTTTATAAAGAGGCCCAAAATATTCAATGAAAAAAGATAGTATCTTCAACAAACGGTATTAGTATAACTGGCTGGTAGTGTATAGAAAAATGCAAGTGGGTCCAAGCCTATCACCCTACACCAAACTGAAATCCAAGTGGATCAAAGACCTCAACATAAACCCAGCTACACTAAACTCTAGGGAAAAGAAGACAGAAAAGTATTATTACTGTTAATTTTAAGGTATAAGTCATCTTTACAATAAACATTTAAATTAATAATTCATATGGATATTTTATAATGTATAAATATGCTTGTGTGGAAATGTGATCTTGTATGTGCATATGCATGTTCACAATGTATTTTTACAGTGTCAGGTGATTTCCTCAATCATTCTGCAACTGGAATTTTAGACAGGATCTTATGGACTCTGTATCTCATTGATTAGACTAGGCTGGACAGCCAGGAATACCTAACATTCTGCTTGTCTTCATCATCAGACTGAAAGTTGAGATGTGCAAAGCCATGCCCATATTTTTCAGAGATGAAACTTGGGTCTATGGCATTGCATGAAAAGCTAGCAGTGATTCGCATACATTGATGCCTTTGAACCATGGACCCATGTCCAGAGCAGCAGACTAAGAAGTGAGTACATTCCAGTTCCTGCCCCCCCCCAATAGAATTTCTCTCTGGGGTTGGAGAAACAACCACATCTCTGACTTCAGGTTTCTCACATGCAGTAGTCAGGCTCTAGACTAAAGTTTGAAGGAAAATTCCCAGTGATCCCAAGAGAAACACAGCAGGAGAGACTTCCCATTGTGGGCCCTGCCTCTAGAGTGAAATGAGCTTTATCATCATACACTGATGCCTTTGAACCGCAAACCCAATTCCAGAGCAAAAACAGAGATTGTGCAGACCCCATGTCCAGATCAGATAGGAGACATACAACCCCTCTAGCCACAAATCACTAGGAGTTAACTAAGAGAGAACCAAGGAAGCAATGGGCAGATATACATATAACAATATAAAGAACAAAAAGGCAACACCAGAATAAATTGGTGGTAATACAACATCAAGAACTGAACAGATCAATGAAGAAGTAATAGAAAGTAACATCAGAAAAATACTTTATGAAGATTGTAGAAGCCTTAAAAGAGGATATAAAAAACTCTATAAAAGAAATAAAAGAAAATATGAACAAAAAATTGTAAGAGATGAACAATTTTTGTAAGAAAACAGAGAAAACCAAGAAAAGAAAAGCAAACAAATGAAAAAAAATATTCCAGGAACTTAAAATTGAAATAGAAGCATTAACTAAGGCACAAAATAAGAAAAGGTGGAACTAAAAATCTGAAGTGGAACTACAGATACAATCATAACCAACAAAATTTAAGAGATGGAAGAGAAAATCTCTGAAGAGGAAGACTCAATTAAATAGGTACATCAGTCAAAGAAAACACTAAAACCAAAACAGCAAAAACACAAGACATTCAGAAAATTTGGGACACCATGAAGAGAGCCAATCTGAGAATATTAGGAGTAGAAGAAAAATATTAGCTCAGAAGCACAGATAATGTATTCAATAAAATCATAGAAGAAAACTTTTCCAACCTAAAGAAGGAAATGCATACTAAGATGCATGAAGTTTACAGAACACCATATAGGTTAGACCACCCAAAAAAGTCTGCTTACCACATAATAACCAAGCCACAAAATATACAGAAAAATAATTAAGAGCTGCAAAAGAAAAGGGTCAACTTACCTATAAGGGCAGACTGATCAGAATACCACCAGATTATTTAATAGAAATAAAAAAGCAAGAAGGTCCTGATCAGAATTTATACAGACACTAAAAAAGCATTACTGCCAACCCAGACTACTATAGCCACAAAACTAGCAATCAGCATATATGGAGTAAGCAAGATATTTCACAACAAAATCTTTTTTAAACAATACCTATCCATAAATCTGACCCTAAAGAAAAGCATTAGAGGGAAAACTCCAACCTAAGGAATCCAGATATACCCTTGAAACCACAAACAATCAATAATCACATAAATGAAAAGCTCAAACAAAGGAAATATACACAAGCTATAATCAAAAATAACAGGTAAAAAAAACAGTGATCATTAACATGCCTTATTATTAATGGTCTCAATTCTCCTATAAAAAGACACATCCTAACACAATGAAAAAAAAAAAAAAAAAAAAAAAAAGAAGCCATCCTTCTGTTGCATACCAGAAACACATCTCAACTTGAAAGAAAGACACAGGCTCAGAGAAGAGGGCTGAGAACAAAAATTTCACAATCAAATGACCCCCAAAAATAAGTTGGTGCTGCCATACTAATATCTAACAAAGTAGACTTCAAACTTAAATAAATCAAAAGAGCAAGGACAGACATTACTTCTTTACCTTAAGAAAAATTGATCAAGATGAGAGCTCAATCCTGAATATTTATGCCCCTAATATAAAGGCACCTACATATGTAAATGAAACACTACTAAACCTTAAATACCAAGTCAAATGTTACATTATAATAAAGACTTCAATACTCCACTTTCACCCTTGAATAGGTCAACGAGACAGAGAAATAAAGAGTCTAACAGAGGTTATGGTGCAAATGGACTTAATAGATATTTACAGAAGATTCCAACCAAACATAAAGTAATATACATATTTCTCATCACCCCACGGAACTTTCTCTAAAAAATTAAACACGAAATTGGTCATAAAGCAAATATTAATACATTAAAAATGGAAATAATCCCTTATATCATATCAGACCACCATGGTCTAAAGTCAGAGTTCAAAAACATCAATAATCACAGAAAGAATACAAACTCAAGGGAACTAAATAAACATCATTCAACTAAACCACATCTGGGTCGAAGAAAAAATTTTAAAATAAATCAAAAAATTTCTAAAATTTAATGAAAATTAGTCCACAACACATCTAAACTTACAGGACACAATTAAAGCATTCTTAAAAGGAAAATTCATGGCATTAGATGCCTATCAGAAAAACCTAGAGAAATCCCACACTTGAGAACTAACAACACAGTTGAAAGCCTTAGAACAATTAAGAAGCAAACTCACCTAGATGGAGTAAATGTAGAAAATAATCAACCTTGGAGCTGAAATCAATACAATTAAACAAAAAGAACAATACAAAGAATCATTGAATCAAAGAGTTGATTCTTTGAAAAAGTCAACAAGATACATACCCTTATCCCATACTAACCAAAAAGCAGAGAGAAAGTATGCCAATTAACAAAATCAGAAATGAGAAGGGGGACATAAAAACACACCCAGAGTAAATCTAGAGAATTATCAGGTCATTCTTTGAAAATCTATACTCCAACAAAATGGAAAACCTAGAATAAATGGACCACTTTCCTGACAGGTAACACTTAACAAATTTAAATCAAGATCATATTAAAGATCTAAACAGATGAATAACCCCAGAGAAAATTGAAGCTGTCATTAAAAGCCTTCCAAGTGAAAAAAGTTCTGGCCCAGATGGTTTCAGTGCTCAATTAAAAAAACTAAAACCAAACCAAACAAACAAACAAAAAACAATGCTGCTCAGCTGCTCTGTACAGTAGAAAATGAAGGAATATTTCCAAACTCAATAACCTAAATTAACACAATAAACCTAATTCCCAAGCCACTCAAAAATGAAACTATGAGAATTACAGAACTATTTTTTCTCATGAGCAAATTCTCAACAAAATTCTGGCAAACGAAATACAAAAACTTATAAAAAATATCATCTACCATGATCAAGAAGGCTTCATCCCACAAATGCAGGGATGGTTCAACATATAAAAAATTGTAAATGTTATCCATCATATAAACAAAATGAAAAAAAAACATAGGATCATATTTTTAGGTGCTGAAAAGCCTTGAACAAAATTTAACACTTCTTTACAATAAAGTAGAAGAGATCAGAAATACAAGGAAAATACCTAAGTGTAATAAAGGCAATTTACAAGAAGCCAATGGCCAACACCACACTAAATGAAGAAAGACTCAATCCCACTAAAATCAGGAACTACACAAGGCTGCTCCCTCTTTTATTATCTAGTCAATATAGTTCTCAAAATTTTAGCTAAAGCAATAAGAGAATGAAGATAGATTAAAGGGATACAAATTGGAAAAGAATAAGTGAAACTATCTCTATTTGCAGATGATATAATGATATACATAAGTGATCCACAAAATTCTACCAGGGAACTCCTACAGCTGAAAAATCCTTCAGCAGTGCAGCAGGATTCAAGTTCAGTCTAAAGATCTCAGTAGCCCTTCAATACACTAAGTATAGAAGGGCTGAAAAAGAAATAAGAGAAACATCACCCTTTATAATAGCTGCAAATACCATGGAATACCTCTGTGTCACTATACCCAAGGAAGCAACAGATCTATCTATTTGACAAAAACTTTAAATCACTGAAGAAAGAAATTGAAGAGAATATAAGAAAATGAAAAGATCTCCTATGTTCCTGGATAGATAGCATCAACATAGTAAAACTGGCAATCTTACCAAAAGCAATCTACAAATTCAATGCAATTTCCATCAAAATCCTACCACAATTTTTTATAGAACTTAAAAGAATATTACACAATTTCATTTGAAATAACAGGAAAGCCAAGATTGCAAAAATAATTTTTCTCAACAAAAGAACATCAGGAGGCATCACCATCCCTTATTTCAATTTATACTATAGAGCTTCAGTAATAAAAACAGCTTGGTACTGGCATAAAAACAGATTTGTTCATAAACGAACTGAATTGAGGATCAGAGCATTCACCCAAAAACTTATAAACACATAGTCTTTGACAAAGAAGCTCAAAAAACTTAATGGAAAATAGATAGTATCATCAATAAATATGATTAGCATAACTGAATGGTAGTGTGTAAAAATGCAAATAGATTTCACACATGTTATCTTGTACAAAATCCAAATCTAAGTGGATCAATGACCACAACATAAACCCAGTCACTCTGAACTTGTTAAAAACAACGTGGATAATACCTTTCCACACATTGGCACAAATGTCCACTTTCTAAATATGACACCAGTATCATAGGCACTAAAAAAAAAAAAAAAAAAAAAAAAAAAAAAAAAAAAAAAAAAAAAAAAAAAAAAAAAAAA